>JANTPZ010000742.1:0-27789 GCA_025593235.1 Vachellia pachyceras | reverse complement strand
CTTGTGTATTTTCTCTTGGCTCCTTCCTTCCTATCACCAGAAGGATTAGGAGCTTCTTCCGCTAGAGTGACACTCCTCGTTTTTCCATTCATCCCCAAAATATTCTTTGCTCCTTTTGCTTTTCTTCTTGATCTTTTACCATTGTTTGCATCTATTTCTTTTATTGCACCCTTTCCCGTACTTTTCCTATTCCCCAAAACATCCATTTTCCTTCCTGTTGCAGGAGCAGGAACGGTCTCTATCAACGCTGTGTCATCAATAACTTCAATTCCTAATGAACATGGAATTGTAAAGTCTTCTTGGATGAATTTAACACTAGCTAACTTCTCAGCGGCAAGGTCGCCTTCCGGCCGTAGAACAGCTTCTACCTCCTCAAGCAGTAATTTCTTTTTAACTTCCAAGGCATTCTCTGGCACCGAATCTTCGTTTACCATAAGAGTGGAACTACGCTCTGCAGAGGCCTTTTCATGGAGCACTCTACATTCTTGGATTCCAGATGTATGCATGAGCTGTTCCAAGAAACAACTCTCTTCCATCACATCACCGTTCACATTTACCTTTTGAAGCTCAAACTTCTCAGAATCACAAGTCTGTTTCTTTCCTTCGACATTTGAGAAAAACCCCACATTAAGATTTAACAGGGATCCTTCGACCATATCCTGACCTTCACTTGGAAAATCTTCAACTTTTGCGTCACACCGAGAAGGACCAAACCCCAATACACATGCATCAATCATATCGTTTGAAGAAGCAAAAGAATTCTCGTCTGCTTCGGCAGCAGAAGTACGAACCGGTTCTTGCGTCTCTTCAATAGTTCTCTGGAATTTATCTTCTTGCTTGGTAACTGAGACAATATCCGCAACGCGCTTTTCTGCCAATAGGGCTCCTTCGACCATATTCTGGCCTTCTTTTGAAAAATCTTGAACTTCTCCGTCACACCAAGAAGGACCGAACTCCAATATACATGCATCAAACTTGACATTTGAAGAAGCGAACGAATTGTTGCCTACTTCAGCAGCGCAAGCATGAACCGTTTCCTGCGTCTCTCCAATAGTGCTTTGGAATTCATCGTCTTGCCGGGCAACTGAGTCGATGATTGCAAGCGAATCTTGGTCTTCTTGACCCGCCATTGAGAGAATTGGTAATCTTGATAACTGAATAGTCGTTGAGTAACGATTATTGAGAAGTGAAAACGAATTTGGCAGCTTGAACTATGAAGTCACTCCTTACAAGGAAAGGAGCGCTAGGCGGTACGCCGCTAATGCAAATTTCGCGCACCACTTCAGTGCTTATGCTTCGTGCTCTTGATGATGATGATAAAAAAGGTAAAGGTGTAATTTTAAAGATTAAGTTATGTTCAAGAAGCTTATGGCACCGTAAAGTTTCGGAAAGTGTAAAAACATATATAAAGTAATAAAATGGTGTATATTTGACAAAACAAAAGGATTTGTGAAAACAGTCGTTAACCATGTACACGTGGTCAAAACAGCAAGGTAATCAACGTGCACGTGTTTGAAAAATAATGTAAATGAAAAAAAGGATAAAGGTACAATTTTAACAATTAAGTTATGTTCAAGGAGCGTCTGACACTATGAAGTTTTAAAATGTGAAAAATACTCATAAAGTTATAAAATAGTGCATATTTGACAAAACAAATAGATTTGGGAAAACAGTCGTTAACCATGTACACATGGGCAAGACAACGAGGCAGTCTTTTTGCAATGTCCCCATCCACCTCAATTCTCCATCACCAACCTTTGTGTTGCCAAGATGAAGCTCACCACATCCATTGATTCCACCTCTCACCTCACCACTCTTCTCAACCTTACCCTCATTGCCAATAATCCGAGCAGCCACCTGGTTTTCTTCTACGAACTGTTCACTATCACCGTATTCTACAATTCCATGCCGATCAAGAATGGATACATCCTAACGTTCATGTTAAACAAGAACAACCAGAGCAGCCTGTGAGCGGTGCTATCGGACTCTTGGGATTTGGATACCGATTTGTTGACTTCACTAAGATTGGGTCTTAAGAAGGCAGGTGGGGTTCTGGTGGTGATTCAGATGAACACTAAAGTGAAGTTGAAGATGGAATGGCTGAAAAGCAAGAGGGTGGGAATCAGAGTGACGTGCAACGGAATCATTGGGAAGGTGCCCGCTGGGAAGATGCCGTTGGTGGTTTTAATGATGGACTTCGAGTGTAAGGTGGACTTGCAAATCAAGATCTGGAAGTTTTTGTTTTAACCACGTGGCCTTAAGATCAAGTAATCTTTTTTGGTTTGGTTTGGTTTAAATATTTTGTCAAATCTGCACCATTTTATAACTTTACGTGTATTTTTGCACCTTCCGAAGCTTTATGGTGCCAGATGTTCCTCGCATATAACTTAATTATGAAAATTGCACCTTTACCCTTTTTTCATTTATATTATTTTTCAAACACATGTACGTTGATTGCCTCGCTGTCTTACCCACGTGTATGTGGTTAACGACAGTTTTCCCAAATCCGTTTGTTTTGTCAAATCTGCACCATTTTATAACTTTATAGTGTCAGACGCTCCTCAAATATAACTTAATTGTTAAAATTGCACATCTACCCAAAAACAATTAAGCTTCATGCTCTTGTCAATTTTCGAAAAAGGGTAATATAATTTTTGCTATTTTCTCCCTTAATTTTGATTTTTAATCCCTGAGATTTTTTAGCAAAAGGTCCCTTAAAAATAAAACAAATGGTTTTGGTCTCGTACAAGTTAAAATGATCCAAATTATTATTAAATTATAGATATTAATGTTTAAATAAAATGAAACTTAAAAAACTAAAGTTACTGGTTTTAAATTTGAGGAATCAAATCTATTGTATTAGTCTTTTTCAAACTAGCCCTTTCTCCCCGGCGTGATGCAAGGGTTGATATCACAAATCCATGGTATTTTGGAACGGCATTTTAGACACTACAAGTAACATTAACTACTACTAAATGGGAGAAACTATTGCAACACGCTTATTACTATATAGGTCATTCAATACAATCAATGTGGTGATTCATCATTTAAATGATCCTCAACATTAAGGTTTTTTTTTACCCTTGTACATTTGTAAATATTTCCTTGTACACAACATTTGTTGTTCTCTTTCCACCCACAATGTTTTTGGGCACATATTTTTAGAGCTTCAATGCTTCTAACTCTTAATGGTGATTTAATTTTGTCCTTGTTGCATTGTAGGAGTTACATACCTAAGAAATTCCTTAAACACACTAGTGAAGTTGCTAATAGTGAAAGTGGTAAAATATGATGCATGGTTGGTAGTGATTATAGCATGTGTGAAACAGTACCAACTTCATTGAAGCCAATTCTTGCCAAATTTTTAGGATGATGTTTGGAGCATCCATATTTGAGATAGCTAGGGTAAGCATTTGTGGAAGACTCGTCAAAGAGAACACACTCGACATCATTCTCAATGGATAAAGAAATAGTACAAATCTTATGAGGATCTATTGACGAATTTTACCAAATATGTGAATTAGGCACAAGAAATTAGAACATGAGTTAGCGTATAAGTACTCATCATTGTCTGTTAAAACCATCCAGAGCTTATGTTTGATCTTGTTGTCCGTGCAATATTCCTCAAGTATGCCTATAGACTTGACATAGGCTATGGTGTCTGCATTAAATTGAAAAGATTCTTGTTAGAAAGACAATTCTTTTATAGTTTAGATATGGCAATGATTTGGTACAACACATTAAGAATACAAACAAAGGAGATAAGGACTATGAGTATGAAGGGATTGGACCGTTGTTGGCATTATGTGTTGTAAATATTGTGAGTGGATGTGTTAAAGGAAGAGTCCCACATTATTTGGGGTTGTGGGGTCTAAGTAAATATCCGATAAAATATGATCTTGAACTAATAAATGAGCCAAGAGGAGGAAAGAGCTTGTATATAATAAAGGTCACTGGAGACAAATTCAGAAATTTTCCCTTATTCTTTTTATGCAAGTTAATTTGGAAAAAGCCAAGAGCAAACTACATTGAAATCAACGTACATATGCGTGTATGTATTTAAGTACATTTATTCTTTTGTGTGTATTTAAGTACACTAAAAACAATATGAAAACTGAATCTTCTATGCGCAATGAGTTTAGTTTATGGTAATATGTTTTCATAAATCTTTTATGCGTTTTTTTAAAAAGCAATATGTGGCATGGGTTTTAAAATTCAAAACAATGTAGTAATTGTGCTTTATTGTCAACATCAAAACTAATGTAATAATGTGATACAATTATACCATTCATCTTTATTATCAACATCAAAACTAATGCAATAATATGACACAATTATACTATTAATATCTGAATAATGCCTTATGGCCACATAACACTTCTGACATAACGTTTCTGAAATGAATATAGCTGTACGTATGCCTCCAAAAGTTCTTTTGCTTTAAGGATATTTAATATCAACGTTCCAAAATGAGTGGTTTCATGCGTGATGATTTAAGCAAATTAAATTGATGGCTTTATGGTTTAAAAAAATTGCCCAATGACTATGAGGTCCATGGCATATATAATTGCTTCAAAATGAGAGGTTGAACACATAACACTTGAGCTTCCATGCACCTCTCTTCCTCCTCCTCTGACATATTATTCTACCTGATGAGTTGTATTATTTTTGCTATTATACTCACCCTGTCTTGCAGGAACAATCCCTTTAATCCTGGAGAGTGTCGCATCTTGCTTAGCCAATGGTTGCAGAATAGCTCTTAAGGACAGTTTCCTTAGACACGATTCAGGTTAATTTTTATTTTGTAGGTGTTACCATCTACAATCTTAAGAGCTATATATTATCATGGACTCACAAAACACTACAGATGGTCCCAATGATATTGTCCCTATCTCTATTCGTACTACAATGCCCCTTCCAAACTGTTCGTTTGACACTTCAATGATATATCAGTTTGATGGAAAAAAATTTAGACGTTGGTAAGAGCGAATCTACACTTTCCTAGATATGCATGGAGTAGCTGTTGCCCTCACATAATCTGAACCATAGGCCGATGTTGATAAAGCCCAAAAGGAACTTGGGTGTATGCCAATAAGGCTTGCAGACACGCCTTAATTAACACTTTGTCTATCGACCTTTCAATGTTTACAATGTCTACAAGGAGGTGATAATATATGGGAGTCTCTCATTCTTAAGTATACTACTAAAGATGTTGGTAAACAAAAGTTCATGGTAGGGAACTTTTATAAGTGGGAGATGACTAATGAGAAGGACATAAAACTCCATAGAAGGTGAGAAAATCAACCTACCAGATGAGTTCATAGAAGGTGTGATGATCGAGAAGTTACTTGAGACATGGAATGATTACAAACAACAATTAAAGCATAAGCAGAAGTAGTTGTCTCTGTTGGATCTGATCACTTATATTATTATCGAAGACACAAATAGAAAGGCAATCAAAGCTATAAAAGGGAAGGAATTGGCTGCCAAAGCAAATCTGGTGGAATCAAAACCATACTCCAAGAGGTATGATTAAAAAAAATAAGAAATTTGGTTACAAGCCCAATAACACTAACCTCACCTTTAAGAAAAAAGGGAAATTGTTTTGTTTGTGCCAAACCAAGGCACCATGCAACACAATGCAGAATGAAGGGTACAAGAGGCAATTCTCAAAGAAGCAATAATAATTTGGTTGAAGGAGATGATGTAAATAATGATGAGGTCATTATTGTAATGGTTTCTCAAGCTCTTTTGGTCTCTGATATGAAAAAGTGGGTGGTAGATTCAAGAGCCACCTGGCACATCTGTGCAAGCAAGGATATGTTTACCTCCTTTAAAGAAGGGATGATTGCATCTATCTTGCTAACTCCTGAACTGCTAACGTTCAAGGAAGAGGGAAAGTGATGCGTAAGCTCACATCAGGAAAGACCCTGTCTATGAATGATATGTTGTATGTACATAAGGTTAAGGCAAACCTGGCCTCTGTGGCTTGCTTATAAAGGCTAGGATTGAAGTGTCTTTTGAGTTTGACAAGATTGTCATGAGAAAAAATAATGTTCTAATTTGGAAAGGCTATTGTAACAAGGGATTGTTTGTGCTAAATGTTGCCGATATGAATGATAATGCATCTTCTTCTGCTTACTTGACTAGTTCTTTTGATACATGGCATGCTAGATTTGGGTATATAAATAGATCCTATATAAAGATACTGCAACATCTTGGGTTAATATCTAAGATTAAAAATAATGGTATTAATAAATGTGAGGTTTGTATAGAAACCAAGCAAGCTAAGAAAACTCATTTTGCTACTAAAAGAGAAACTGAGCTATTGTCCTTAATTCATACTGACTTAGGGGATTTGAAACAAACTGGGACAAGAGGTGGAAAAAGATATTATATAACATTTATTGATGATTTTTCAAGATACACTAGAGTATATTTATCATGAAATAAAGATGAAGCTTTTGAAAAGTTTATTTTTATAAAGCAAAAGTAGAGAATCAACTTAATAGAAGAATTAAAAGAGTTAGATCGGATGGATGAGAGGAATATTTATCTTTAAATGATTTTTTGTGGAAAAGGAGGTATAATTCATGAAGTAACTCCTCATTATTCACTAGAGTCTAATGGTGTTATAGAAAGGAAAAATAGAACTTTAAAAGAAATGATGAATGCTTTACTCAAGTTCTGCTGGACCTGAAAACTTGTGGAGTAAAGCTTTGTTATTTGCTTGTTTTTTCTGCAAAATAGAGCTCCCCATAGGAAAATCAATAAGACACCATACGAGTTGTGAAAGGTTTTGTACCCAATCTTCAATACATGAAAGTGTGGAGGTGTCTTGCAAAAGTTTTATTACTTGATTCTAAAAAAAATCGGTTCTAAAACTTCTGACTACATGTTTATTAGTTATGCTCAACAAAGTTATGTTTATCGTTTCTTAGTTTTGAAAAGTGATTTTTAGATCATAACAAGATTATTGAAACAAAAGATGCAAAATGTTTTGAACATATATTTCCTTTGAAAGTTTATCACATTCCTAAAAGAATTGAAAATCCTACTTCTTTTGAACAAATTTCAAATGAAAGTTCAGTTGAGAATTTATAGAGAAGTAAAAGACAAAGAAAAGAAAATTCTTTTAGAGATTATTTCTATTCTTATTTGGTGCAAGATGAACCCAGAAATTTTTATGAAGCAATTTCTTCTCTAGATGCATGTTTTTATGAAGAAATTTTTATGTATTTGTGCACATATACATCAACTAGCAAAATAAATACATCATATGCAACCTTTCCTTTAGCTATTGGTTGCAAATGGGCTTTTAGGAAAAAACACTTTCCTGATGTAACAATTGATAAATATTAGGCTAGATTAGTAGTCAAAGGTTTTACTCAAAAACAAAATATTGATTATTTTGATACATTTTCTCCTGTAACAAGAATTTCTTCAGTTAGAATCCTTATTACTTCAACCTTGATTCATAAACTTTTTATTCACCAAATGGATGTCAAAATTGCATTTTTAAATGGTGATTTAGTGGATTTCTTACTTATTAGAAGGATACAGTGATGCTAGTTGGGTCTCTGACTCAGATGAGACAAAATCCACTAGTGGCTGTATTTTCACTCTTGGTAGTGGCTGTGTGAAGTGAATGGAAGTAAGCAAAAAAAAACTATCATAACCAAATCCTCAAGGGATTCTGAGTTAATTGCTATGCAATTAGCTGATTTTAAGGTTGAGTGGTTGAAAAACTTCTTCGCAAAAATTCCATTAGGTGGAAAACCAACACCATTGGTGTATTTACATTGCGATAGCCAATCTGCAATAGCTATGGCAAAGAATAAAACCTTTAATTGTAAGAGTAGATATATTCGATTGAGACATAATATTCTAAGGCAGCCGCTAAAACATGATGTTATCTCAATTGATTATGTGAGGTATGAAGTGAACCTTGTGGATCCTTTAACTAAACCCCTAGGGAGGAAACAAATTAGTGAAACACTGAGGGAAATGGGATTGAAGCCAATCTGAAATTAACAGCGATGGCAACCCAACCTCTATGATTGGTGATCTCACTAAGGAGGTTTAATGGATAAGAACAAGTCGTTTATTAGTTCTGTTAACACTAAAATAAATTATAGTCCCTTCATATGGCATTGGAAAGTACTAGAATGCATTTTAGTGAGGCTGATCAAAAGCTCTTAATGATTTCATAATCCTACGAGATGGTGTGCTCAATGCAGGTACATTTCATGAAATCACCTCGATGAATGTAGAGTGGGGTCTCTCCTATGAGATTGTGGAAAATCTCTAGAGCATTTTTTATGCACCAGACATGCGCATGGCCGTTTTAACAGGCAAAAACACCGTTAACAACAAAAAAGGTGGGGTATAATATGATTTTTAATGCCTCCGGTATGCAACAAAGAGTTATTAGTTCATAGAAGCATACTTCACTAATATCTCTGTGTACAATCTCAAGGTCCCAACCTTGAGTTTCTCACAAGAATACAATGAGAAATATCAATATACACTCTCTGGAAAGAGTAGATGGATAAATACTGAAGCTCACAGAAATTATGAACAAAATGACAAAGAATGTAGTTTCAGACAGTAAGTGCGTTTAAGCTTGTTTGTCTCGTCGTCGTCTCTTTTTCTGTTCTTTAAGGCTTCTTGATTTATAGTTAAGACTAAACTCAATAGCCATTATACCGAGTTTGAATAGCCGTTGGAGAGAAACTTCTTCCCGTTACTCACAGCAGCTTGATTTGTTCGTCTGTCATAAATGCTTGCTGTTCAGTTGGTACTTGAAAATCTTACTCTAGTCACTACTCACTTGGTACTTGAAAACTTTAGCCAACTTTAACAATTTATAACTTACTCTAGAAAAATCCCAAACAAGTGGTTTAAGTCTCTAATTAAAGATTATCACATTCTTTGTGAAGGGAAAAATACTCATTTGAGTAATTTACATCTCAAGCATCCTTTTAAATCATGTGGAACTTAAATGTTCATTTGGTCTCCTGAAACAGGACGTCGCCACCAATTCATTTGGCCACAAGAACATTCCTCTCAGGTGCAGTTTGTTGCGGTGAACTTCTCCAGAGTGTAGCAAATTCCCTCTCTGAGCACTTTCACCGCGGCCAACTCTGAACTTCGCCGGGGTGAACTTCTACTATTAGATTTTCTATTGAACTTCAAAAATTCATAACTTTTTACACAACTCCAAATTGAGAAAACTTGGACTCTATAGAAATCTTAGGAGAAGATCTACTTGCATATAAAATTTGATGACCATTGGACTTCATTTTCTCATTTTAGCCCTTTTGATCACAATTAAGGGCCTTTGACCCTTCTTTAGCTAAGTTTGCATGATCTTTTCACTTCTTTTATGAATTTTACCTCCAAATATAACCATCCATATATCATAGCAAATAAATGACTTATTGTAGGAGTTTAATTTACATTCATCCAAGAATTCATAGATGTGCACATATACATCAACTAGCAAAATAAATACATCATATGCAACCTTTCCTTTAGCTTTGGAAGCCACTCACATTTCACCTTTATAGCCCTTGCCCTTGATTCTTGAGCTTGTGACCATGGTTTGTTATTGTAAAGGGTGAGATTTCAAAGAAATCCCAATAGTAAACATATCTAATAATACATCAACATGCATAATTATCTAAATGTAAACAATTATGCCATGTAACATGAGTAATAAACCTTACTTCTATCACATTTGCATAAGGCCAAGGCAATCATTGCATAGCTATAACCATGCATCTCACAAGCAAGGTTTTATATCTCAAGTGGCTACAACCACACATCAAACATGGCAATTAACATGTATACAAATAAATGCAAAGAGATGTCAAAGTTAGAAGTTTTGCTACCTTGAAGCTTTAACTTTCCAATGGCACTTGAAGTGGCTTCCACTCACCTTGAAACTCCTCTTGGCACTTTAGCACTCCCACATATGCAATAGCATAATTGGCATTAATAATAAACTATATATTATCAATGCACTATGACCCTTAATAACTCATAAAACTCTTTCTTGATAACTCAATCTCTAACTTTGCCATTTGTGTTTCCAATGCTTCCAAAATTGTGCTTGAGCTTCTACCCTACACAATTTTGCATTTTAAACTCAATGGAAGCATCAAAACATTCAAAATCACACTCTTTCTCTTTATAATTCCAGCTGCACGAAATTGCACAGAAATTGGAGGAAATGAGATTTTTCAACATCTCTTTCCATACACATGGATAATCTCATTCCTAGACCAATTCCAATCATTTATTAACATCAAAACATTTATATTCATGCCTCCTCAATTTCATCTAGTATCATGGGCAAGGTTTCATGCTAAAATCTCAAAACAACTTCCAATCAATTCAAACTAAACATCATCACATTGCAAATCAAGCTTATAATTTATTTAAAGCATTTAACTCTTCCAATTCCAACTTTCTTATTTTCTCTCTCTAACCCTTCTTGAACCTCTTGAAGAGCATCATTAGGGAAGATATTAAACTGATCAAAAGAGAAAAGAAGCTTCATAGATTGATTCTATAGAAGAAATCAAGCATAGAACACCAATTTACCTTAAGTTTGTGCTTAATTTTCCTCTTCCTCATCTCTTTTGCTCCCACGGTTCCTCTTCTCTCTTCCTCTCTGGTTGCTGCACGAAGATGGACAAAAAGAGTGTCTTGGAAGACTTTAAAATCTATCCAAATGTGAATTTTTTTTAAAAAAAATACCCTTACTTTTATGATTTTCGGCTACCGAAAATATTTTAGAGAATTTTCTGATTGCTAAGACTATTTCAACCCCTTAAAAATTCCCATAATTCACAAGCTCATTAGGGTTTTTTTTTCTTTTCTCAAAACTCATTTCGGAAATGCCTTTAATAAATTTTCTTCCAAAAACTCTAATCAGGCGATTTCGGCCTTTCGTATTGCCATTCCGTCAAAGTGTTTCTAACTTTCTTCTGGAAACAATTTTATAAATTAGGGCACTCCAAAAACTATTTTCAGCCACTTTAAAATTACATTTATGAGGCTTTTGGACAATTTAAATATTGATCAGTGACTTTTTCTCTACCTCTTAGAGCCCGGGGCCATTTTCTGGTATTTTGGTAATCTTTTCCCAAAATGACCATTTTGCCCTTACATTTTATTTGCTTGCAAAATAAAACCTTTGGCATCTCTTATGCCTCTATTCATTCTCCGGACCCTAAATTTCTCTATAGCTCCTCGCTTAGCCCTTATCCTTAGTTACACCAAACAAAAATCTCTCATCTTGCTCTTCCTCTTCCTCACGCCACTACTCCCTCTTCTTAGTCTGGTGCTTCACGAAAATGGGGCTGATAATGGAGCAGAGAAGGCCTAATAAAGATGATCACATGTATTAATTCATGTGGGACCTGCCTGGACTGATAGAATAACTTTGTGCTGATAATTTTCTACCACTTGTGATAATATCTTTTCTTGCTTTTAATCTTCAAATATGAAGAAATAAAGTGGTATTTCCTATTCCACACAACTTCCTTTACAAAAACTTTATGTTCCATAAAGTTACTTACGAAAATGCTTTTTGGTGATTTCCTGATCATTTGACTAATTTAATGTCATTAAAAATTCTCTAATTTCATCTGACACTCCCATGATTTTTCTTTCTTCAAATTGCTTTTTGGAATGTCTTTAATTAATTTTTGAAGAAAACCTTAATTTGAGATTTTTCGATCTTTTTCGTTTCAACCAGGGAAACTGTTTTTGACTTTCTCTTGGAAACAATTTTATAAATTACTAGAATTTTCAAGCTATTTTTCCTTGCTCTGGTATCAGACATATGAGACATCTAGTTATTTTAAATAATTATTTTGAATAATTATTTATTAAATAGCCAAAAACTAAATGACTTAAAAAATATTGGCAAAAAAATGACTTAAAAAATTCCCGTGAGGTTATTTTAATCATTTTAACTTAAACCAGATATCAATTACTGATCAGTGAATTTTTCTTTATGTTTTGGTCTTTATAAATTCTTTGATATTTTGGTCTAACTTTGACCAAAATATCCTTAAATTTTTCAAAATTACCAAAATGCCATTATTTTTCCAAAATGACCACTTTACCCTTACTTTTTCTACATTTTGGAAAATGACCTTTTTATCCCCTTCTTTTCTTTCTATTTCCCCATTTACTCTTTCCTTTCATCCTCTGACCCCTGAAGTAGCTTTTTAGCTACTAGATTAGCCTTTATATCCAATTACCGAAAACCTAGATATTACAAAGAGAATGTGGGGGAATAAGAAATGCAAGTGATTAAACTATAAAGATACTCCTACCTCCTCATCAATAATAACCACTGATATAGAAAATAGATCGGTTAGAGCAGTTATTTGGTACACATTCAACTTCTAGAAAACCCTTACCAAGATCTTCCATATGTCTATACCATCATAGATTTAAGCGTTCTTGATGTCATCCTATTAAGGAGCTATGAAATGAAGTCGATGTCAATTGGAGAAAAATAAAGAATGACTTGATAGAAGATATGGTGTGTTCTTCCAAGTAGTCACAAGTGTGTTTAAATAGGAGGGAGAAGCAATTGATGAGGCACCATAAGTTCAAATTGAAATAATGACTTCACAAATCATGAGTATGATGGAAATGGATATTACAAGCATGGAGTTCTTGCAGTATAGTAATTGAGATATTTGAATGGATTGAAGTGAAATAGGCTAATCATAAAGCACTTGTTTAATATCTACCCGAAGAAACTAGATATAAAAGTTCATTAAGCATCATCAAAAGGGTCAAGAATGCGGTTAAGTGTAATACAAACACAACAACTTTCTAAATTCAATAAATATGTTAGTCAGTCCCTTTTTAAAGTGTTAATACACAAAGGAATCTAGCCCAATACTACAAGTCTAGATACAAAGCCCAACCTTCTTAATCTTCTCTGGAGATATTTTCTACCATTGTATATGTGTCCTTATCCTTTCATTTACTAGTGCCTATATATTGCATTGTATCCATTCTTGATGGTAGATAAGAACAGACAATACATTTATTACTTTTAATATTTTTTCAATCATAGCTTTGAGGTCTGATATGGTATTAAAGGCTCAGGGCCTTTTTCATTTCCACCATGTCTAAGTCTCCCATTTCTTCTTCCTCAAACACTTCCCCTATCGACCTACCATATTTCCATCCAATGACTCCCACCATATCACTGTTAAATTAACCTAGGAAATTATTTAATATGGTGTACCTAAATGTTTCCATATCTGTATAGACAACACCTTTTTTCCTTCATTAATGGGTCAACCCCTCACCCCCTCTTAGAACCTCTGATGGTGCTCTAAACCCAACATATATCAAGTGGTTTGAGCAAGATCAATTCATTGTCTCCTTGATCATTCCGTCATTGTCGGAGAAAATTATTGCCCAAGTTGTGAGGCATAAAACTTCACGAGTTATGTGGCTTGCATTAGAGACCTCCTTTTCTCAATAGTCACAAGCCAAAGTTCTTCATTTTCAACAACAACTCACATCCATAAAAAAAGGGGGTGAATCTATTCTGGAATACTATAACCATGCTTCCTTGTTATTTGATTAACTAGCTAAGGAAGCCAAGACTCTGAATTTGATTTTAATACATATATTCTTGCTGGTTTGGGTACTTATGTTGATTCAGTTGTCACTGTCTTAACAACCATTAGAGCTTCCTTCACATTTAAAGACATTCTGAGTCACCTTTTGACATATAAAGTTCAACAACGTGCTTTTCTTCCTTCTCCTGAACCTCCGATTACAGCATTTTCACAGCAACAACAAAATCGTCGTGGTGGTGGCCATACTTATTTTCCTCAAGGTTGTAGTGGTTGTTCCATTTATCTATTTGGTGGTGGTGCACTCGTGGAGGATGTCTTCAACATCATGTGCATTCTTATTTTTCTGACTCCTCCACATTATGTCAGGTTTGTGAAATGCCAGGGCATGTTGCAAAAGTTTGTTGGCACCGTTCTAACCACAATTACCAAGCTACAGGACCAGACTCATTTTCTACTGATGTGAATTAGCAAGCTGACTATTTGATTTCAAGTGATCCATGGCAAATTTCAAGTGACCTAATCACAAGAGCAAGGTCTAAAAAGATTAGATAAGCATTAAATAGGCTAGTGCAGGAGACCTAGACAAAACAAATGGCGATTGGATCAAATCTTGATGGAAAAACTAAAAACGTCACAAATCTTATTTGGGCTAACAATGGAGTGGTGGATCAAGTTTTGGGCTTAGAGCCTTGAAACTAAAGAGCTTGGGCCATGAACTTCACATGGGAGGCTCATATAGGCCTAAATAAGCATATTTTGGACTTTAAATGATGATAATATTTTATGGGTTTTATTTGTACGAAAATTTATTATTAGTTGGAAAATTGGACTTTTGAGAAACCTTTTTTAAGAGTTTTTTTAAAATTAGAATTTAATATTTGCATTTATTGCAAATTAGGTAACTTTTCAGTTTCCTTTTTTAGATTAGAATTTAATATCTACATTTACTGCAAATTAGGTCAGATTTGTGAGTTTCCTTTAAATACTTTGTACCGTCTCTTTCGACGCTAGATTCGATTTTGAATGAAAGTTTGCATTTCTATGCACTTTAAGAGATTCTCTCTAGGGTTCTTCTTAGAAATAACAGACTTATCAAGGCTTAATCAACCTTGTGGTGTCTTCCAGCTTTCCTTAGTGGGTTCGCACCATTTACCTACTACTCTATCTATCCTTCTTCCATGGATGACACTCTTTGGTATTTAGACACCGGTGATACCAATCACATGACATCAACATTTTCTAGTGTCATTTGGGATGTACTCCTTATACTGGCTCTGGCTCAGTTTGTGTTGGTGATGGCTCTCCTTTACCAATTCATAACATTGGTATAGGTCAAATATCATCTTCCCATGGCAAATTTCTTATCTAATATCTTACACGTTACCAAAATCACAAAAAAATCTTTTATTTGTTTACCAATTTTGCTTCGGCAATAATGTTTTTTAAAATTGCATTCCCATTGTTTCATTGTGAAGGACGCCAAACCAAGGAGGTTCTTCTTTAAGGGCCTAGCCTTAACAAGCTATATCTCATTCAATGTCCTCTAGCTCTATCTGTTTCTTTTGGTGAGGGCACATCCACAAACTAGCAGCTTCTTCAATTGGGCCATCTTTCTTCTAGTATATTGCATCTAGGCACAACCACCAACTCTCTCCCTGTCTCTCTCTATAGTTCCAAACATCAATGTCCAATGTGTTGTAGCTCCAAAAGTCACCATCTTACATCACCACATCAATCTTCTACTCCTTTACATTCGATTTTCTGTGGTGTATGGGGTACATCCCCATTAGTTTATGTTGATGGATTTAGATACTTGTTAGTTTTGTTGATGATTTCACATGTTATATTTGGATCTTTCTCATGAAAAAAGAGGTTCAATCTATTTTTCTTTCTTCTCGCACTCTTGCTGAACATCTTTTTGGTTGTATGATTCGTGATTTTCAGTTTGATTAGGGAGGAGAGTTTCGATCACTTAATAAATTTCTTCATTCTCTTAATATTCACCATCATTTACCCTGTCCTTATGTGCACACCCAAAACAATACAGTCAAATGCCGTCATGCACCATTGTGAAAATTGTCACTTTTTGAACCATGCCAACATTCCTAACCTTAATGGACTTGTGCCTTTTCAATTGCTACTTATTTACTAAATAGGTTACCTAGCCCAACTCTTCAAAATAAATGCTCATATGAAATTCTATAGAAAATAATGCCTAATTATCATTTTCTAAAAGTTTTTCGTTGCACCTGTTAGCCCAATCTTAGACCATATACCAAACACAAACTAGAATATTTTTCTTTGCCATGTGTACAGTCTTAATCATCTTGTCTATCTTTGTTTAGATTTGTCCACTAACAAAATTTATGTTTCCCGAGATGTCATTTTTAATGAGTTTTCCTTTCCTTTTAAAATCCCAACTCCCCGAATAGAGTCTATCACCTCTACTAACATCTCTCTCACTTATCTACCCACGTAGCCCACAATGCCTTAAAGCCCACCATCACCTTTACCCATTATCTTCCAAAGCCCTAGTATTTCTCTCTCTTCCCCTCAACCATCTCCCTCCTCTACCCCTAACATGCTCCACTCACCTTCTTCCTCTTCATCTTCATCTCACTCACATCCTAGACCAACTCATCCGATGATCACCAAACTAAAGGCCAATATCTCTAAACCCAAAGTACCTACAGATGGTACGATTCCATGGCCTCTCTCACCATGTCTACCACTATTTATGCAACTTTAAAGCCCCCCGAATGGTGAAAAGCTATGACCATGGACCCTTGTTCCAAGAACTGCTTTCCATATCATCAGCTATAAGTGGATTTTTTGAATAAAGCATGCCCTAGACGGATATGTCAATAGATTTAAGGCAAGGTTAGTAGCAAAGGGATTTTATCAGTAAGAGGGAATTGATTTTTCATGCACTTTTTTGCTTGTATTTAAGCCTATCATTGTACAAATTGTTCTCACACTTGTTATATCTTAAGGCTGGTTCTTACGGCAACTTGACATCCAAAATGCATTTCTTCATTGTTTTCTAGAAGACGATGTCAACATTGTTCAGCCTCAAGGATTTATTCATCCTGACTATCCTACTCATGTTTGCAAATTATTCCAATTACTCCATGCGTTGAAACAAGATCCCCCTGCCTGGTATGCCTGTCTTACTAATTTTTTTGACTAATCTTGGTTTTAAGCTTTTAAATCTGATCCATCATTATCTATCTTCACATCATCTAAGTGCAAAATTTATGTTTTAATTTACGCTGATTATTATTGTCACTAAATCCTCTCAAGATGCTATTTCTGAACTTCATGTAATTTTGGGGGCATCATTTCCAATTAAGGATTTGGGAAACTTAAATTATTTCTTGGGTGTAGAAGTTCTTGAATGCCCTGATGGCATACTATTGTCTCAATGAAAATACATCTATCCTTGATTTATTAATCAAGACAAATATGTCACATGTTGATCCAATGGCTTTCCCCATGGTTGTCAATACCAAACTAACTACTCAAGGGAAATCATTTCCAAACCCAAGCATATATAGAAGTGTGGTTGGTAGTTTGCAATATCTATCATTTACTCGCCTAAATCTTTCTTTTACTATAAAAAAGGTTTGTCAGTTTGCTTTCATGGGACCTTTTGTGATATCCATGTTTTACTGCAATCTGAAATAAAGGTCAAACCGGTAGTCATAAGCTGAGTTAAGGTCTAGAGATACGTAGAACAAAAAAAGAGGAAGTTAATGGACCGAAAAGATCACAATCAACTTAGCCCTAAGATACCGAACTCCAATAGAACTTCACAGTTAATCGTGCTTGGCTTAGAGAAATGACATGATGGGTAACCTTCTGGGAAGGACCCAAATATCATTAAAAATAAAGGCAAAATAAAGGTGGAAATGAAAGTTTAAAAAGGTAAGGGCATTATGGTAAATAAGGGAAAGTATAAGAGCATTTTGGTCATTTGACCAAAGTCAAAAGTCAACTTGGTCAAAGTTTGACAAAAAAATATCAGAAAAATTCATAGAGACCCAAAATATAGAGAAAAAGTCACTGATCAATATGTGAGGCCCAATTTCAGTTAAATTGACCTAGCTTGAAATTTCTAGTATTTTATAAAATTGTTGCACAGAATACGAGAAAAACGATTTCTCGGATCAGAAGGAAAAGACCTGGAGAAGCCCTAGAATTAAGGTTTTCTTTGAAAATTAATTAAAGACATTCTAAGAAGTAAATTGAGGAATGAAAAAGTGTAAGAATATCATTAAGAATTTTAGGAATTTTTGGCGCCCTTGGATTCAGTTACTTATTGGTAAGTCACTCTACGGTGTTGCGATAGCGTAAAATAACTTTATTGAAGCATAAAATTTTCAAAAGTAAGCATGTTATAAATTTTTTGTGCCACTTGTAATGGTCCTAATTGAAGACCAAAAGAGAGAAATAAATGTCCCAAACAAGTGGTGGAATTTATCAGAACAAAGTTACTTTATCGGTATAAGTTACACTGGATTAATGACACATGTCATTCTTTGTGTTGGCTCACAAAATCTGTTTTTCTTGACAAAATTCCAGCCCATAAATGCTTAATAGCATGTGAGATCATGGGAGGTGAGTGGATATTACAAAAGGGTTTTACAAAATTTTTAGAAAATGTCAAGTTTTGAGAAAGAAAGGTGCCAAAACCCTTGAAACTGCCCAATCTTTGAACAGTGAGGAAAAATAGCAAATGAATTCTAAATGACATGAAATTTTTCAGTTAAATACTAAACATTTCAAGCTTTAAAAAGAGCCAAAGTTTACTGAATTTGGATGAATTTGGAAAATGGAAAAATGTTCAAATGAATAGTGATTTTCATGGAATAAACTGTATTGATCGGGCAGGGTTTTGGACAAATGAGTATTTTTCCTCTGTAGATAAGTTAATGACCTTCATTTATAAATTGGAACCACTCAATTTCTATTTTTTAGAATTAGTTATGAATTTTTAAATTTGGGCTAGAAATCTGGAAAATTGACCAAATGAATAGTAATCCAAAAATGAAATTTCAATTTCACTTCTTTGGTCAATTTGAGTTATCTAAGGCCTAAGAGTGGTTCATTAATGACATAATATGAAGCTAAAGAGCTTAGTTAAGGAGTATTACACTCTATTCTTGCCTCCTAAAGAAACAGTCCCTTATGCTGAAGCTAAGCTGAGCTTTATTACCGAAGCTGAAACATATAGATGTATGAGGAAAGGGTGCCAAGGTTACATTGTGTTCTTTTCTGCCCAAATTGAAAATGAGGAGTCCTTAAATAATATTCTGGTAGTGATAAAATATCCGGAAGTGTTCCCTAAAGAAATCAACGGGCTATCTCTAGAAGGGAAGTTGAATTTGTGATCTACTTGATGCCAGGAGCAGGTCCTATTTCTAAAACTCCTTACGGAATGGACCTAATGAGATGCAAGAGTTAAAGAAACAAATAGAGTGACAGTGTTTGAGATGGTAGCTTGGGGTTTCACCTTGGGGAGTTCTAGTTCTATTTGTGAAGAAGAAAGATGGTAGCTTGAGATTGTGTATCGATTACCGGGAGCTGAATAAAGTGACAGTGAAGAACAAGTATCCACTGCCCCGAATAGATGATTTGCTTGATCAGTTATCTGGAGCAGGTGTATTCTTCAAGATAGATTTAAGGTCAGGATACCATCAGCTCAGAGTTAAAGCTGATGATGTATTGAAGACGGCTTTCAGAACAAGATATGACCATTATGAGTTTCTAGTGATTTCGTTTAGTCTGCCCAATGCCCTTGTGGTTTTCATAGATTACATGAATTGTATCTTTCGGCAATACCTAGATCAGTTTGTTGTATTTTTTATTGATGATATATTGGTATACTCCAAGTCTTTTGATGAGCATGATAGGCATTTGAGAATTGTGATGTTTTGAACGAGAAACGGTTATGTGCTAAACTTAGCAAGTGTGAATTTTGATTGACTGAGGTGAGATTCCTAGGTCACGTTATTTCTCCAGAAGGAGTATTAGTTGACCCAAGCAAGGTTGAAGCCGTGCTTAAATGGGAAAGGCCTAAAATAGTCACAGAAATTCACAGTTTTCTAGGTTTGGTAGGGTATTACAGAAGATTTATACAGAAGTTCTCTTGAGTTGCCTTACCATTGACCAAGCTTACTAGAAAGAATGAAACGGTCAGGTGGGATGAAAAATGTGAGGCAGGTTTTCAAGAGTTAAAGTAGAAATTGATCACAACACCTATGCTAATAATACCTTATCGAAGGAAGCCATATACAGTGTATAGTGTGTTGGATTAGAACGTATGTACACGTAGCGGAATTTTAAAATTTTCTAATCCTCGTATGGGTCTATCAAAGGCGTTTAGATGGAGGAGATAGAGAAATACCTTTTGAGTTTGGAATTCGAAGCGTTCCTTGCATTTGGATCTCTTCAAGTTCCACGACCTTTCGCATCCTTAGTTTCGATGATAAGGAGCCGACGTTTCTGATCGTCTCCCTTTACTGGTATCCACATGAATAGTTTCTAACAATCGCAGGGTGCTAGCGCTTCTCCCTCTCACTCTCTCTAGGGTTTATGTGGCTCACAATCAGATTCGAATTACATTACCTCTCTTGCTCATGAATCCTAATATTTATAGAACTCATGGAGAGCCTCATAATCCAAGATTAATCTTTTATTAATCTTTAAAATTTGAAAATAAAGATCTCAAAAGATATTCAAAATTTGAATTTTGAATTAATCTTTTATTAATCTTCAAAATTAATCTTTATTAATATACTCAGTAATATCTCGCTTCATGCCAGGCCACCAAAATAATCGTTTCAATTCATGGTACATTTTCGTCATTCCAGGGTGAATAGTGTATTTGCTTCTGTGAGCCTCATCTAGTATCTTCTGTCTCAAATCAAGCTTTGGAGGGATATAATATCTATATATGAATTTGATTATTCCCTCAGGGTCTCTATTGAATTCTCTCGCTCCTCCTTGACTCATCTGAGTCTCTATATTCTGAGCAAACAGATCTTCTTGCTGAACTTCCTTAATTTCATCTTCTATATTCAAATGAATCTGAGTGGTCCCAAATCTTTCAGGCTCCACTTGCAACTGATTCAATATTCCCCAATCTCAGAGATACTCTATCAATCTTTGCTCTTTCATCATCATCATAGCCACCTGCGAGGTCTTCCTGCTCAGTGCATCGGCAACTACGTTAGCTTTGCCTAGATGATATTTAATTTGATAGTCATAGTCTTTGAGCAACTCCATCAATTGTCTTTGTCTCAAGTTCAGCTCTTTCTGATCTTGTAAATACTTGAAACTTTTATAATCACAATATAATTCGATGGTTGCTCTATATAAATAGTGCCTCCATATCTTTAGAGCATAAACTATTGCTACTAGCTCCAAATCATGTGTGGGATAATTTTCTTCATGAGGTTTTAACTGTCGTGAGGCATAAGCTACTACTCTTCCCCGTTGCATTAATACACATCCCAGTCCATTTTTACTAGCATCACTGTAGACCACATAGGTCTCTTTTGGGTCTGGGATTACTAGTACAGGGCTTGAGGTTAGCTTTTTCTTTAACTCTTGGAAACTAGCCTCAAACTTTTCATCCCACGAAAAAGGTTGGTTCTTTCTAGTGAGCTTAGTCAGTGGTAAGGCAATCCGAGAAAAGTTTTGAATAAAACGTATGTAATATCCCGTTAGGCCCAGAAAGCTTCTGACTTCCGTTACTATCCTAGGCCGATTCCATCTCAGTACTGCCTCTACTTTGGCCGAGTCTACTGCGACTCCTTCCTGAGAGATCACGTGCCCTAGGAATTTTACTTCTGTTAGCCAGAATTCACACTTACTGAGCTTAGCGTATAATTGTTTATCTTTCAAAATGTTTAAAACGATTCTCAGATGCCTTTCGTGTTCCTCTAAAGATTTGGAGTACACTAGGATATCATCAATGAAGACTACGATAAACTGATCCAGGTATTGTCGAAAAACACGATTCATGTAATCCATGAAAACCGTAGGGGCATTCGTCAATCCAAACAGCATCACAAGAAACTCATAATGTCCGTATCTAGTGCGGAAAGCCGTCTTGGGAATATCTTCAGCTCTAACTTGGAGTTGGTGATAGCCTGATCTGAGATCTATTTTGGAAAATATCTGGGCACCACTCAACTGGTCTAACAAATCATCGATATGGGGAAGCAGATACTTGTTCTTCACAGTCACTTTATTCAGCTCTCGGTAGTCGATACACAATCTAAGGCTTCCGCCTTTCTTTTTAACAAAGAAAACTGGGGCTCCCCAAGGTGAAACACTGGGTCTAATGAACCCCTTCTCTAACAGCTCCTCTATCTGCTTCTTCAACTCTTTCATCTCATTTGGAGCCATTCTATACGGAGTCTTAGAAATCGGGTTCATTCCTAGAACTAGATCAATTGCGAACTTCACTTCTCTCTCTGGGGACAGTCCGCTAATTTCATCCGGAAATACCTCTGGGAACTCTTTGACTACCGGAATGTCATTAAGGGTCTCTTTAGTCTCAGCTTCAACTGAAAAGAAGACCACATATCATTGACAGCCCTTTCTCAAACATCTGTCTGCCTTTGCCTCAGTCATAAAGCTTAGTCGGACCTCAGTATACGGGCTTGACTCCCTATGGGGTAATACTAAGGTTCGATTCTTATAGTCAAGTAAAACATTGTTTGCAGACAGCCAGTTCAGACCAACAATTACATCAATATCATGCAAAGGTAGACATATTAGATCAATAACAGTGCTACAACGCTCATACTGGACTATGCAATTTAGACATGCACAACAGGTGACAACTCTTATACCAGTAGGGGTAGACACGGTCATGTCATATGGTAATGTGTTTATGGTCAAACCCAAACGCTCAGCACAGTTATATGATACAAATGAATGGCTTGCGCCTGTATCAAACATTGCATATACAAGATAATTGTTTATACAAATTGTACCTTGTATCATCTCGGGCGACTTACGAGCTTCTTCCTGGTTCATTGCAAAAACTCTGCCCGAGCTTTAAGGTCTGGACCCCTCAGTCACCTGCTTGCAGTCTCTAGCAAAATGTCCAGGTTTTCCACATGTATAGCAAACATTCTGGCCTGCTAAGCAAGGTCTGTCAACATGATTCTTGCCGCATAAGCTACACGGCTTAATGGGTTGGCTGCGCTGAGAAGTACCTTTCTTTCCTGCTTTCTTAAATCCTTTCCTATAAAGAGGTCTCTTTCCTTTTTTAATTCCTGAGGAACTACCTATTCCTGGTCTCTCAGTTGAGGTTGAAGCCTTAGCCAGTGAATGATGATTTTGGCTACTTTCTGTAACTCTACAAACTTCAACTGCAGTATTAAAGGTAGTAATCCTCATCAGGGCAACCCTCTCTCTTAGAGCTGGCCTTAGTCCTCGGAGCATCCTCTCGGTATTCCATTCCTCATCATGAGTTCTTTGAAGGTAAGTGGAATATCGAGATAGCTGTAGATACCTTGCTAGGTATTCGTCAAAAGATTCTCTATCCCCTTGCCTTACAATGAGGAATTCAACTTCCTTCTCATCCTGCATAGATTTAGGGAAATACTTCTGGTTAAATTGTTCCAAGAAAACTTCCCAAGTGATGGGGATATCTCTTGCCTTCAATATAAGTTCAGTGTTGCTCCATCATCTATCTGCTTCTTGTTCCAATTTGTAAATAGCCAACGGTGCTCTCATCTCAAAGGGGCAACTCATTACTTTAAAGATTTTCTCAAGCCGCTTTATCCATCTCTCTACGACTTGCACATTTAGGGATCCTTCAAAAGTAGGTGGGTTATGTTTACAAAATTTGCTTACCCACTGTTGAACATCTTCCTTATCCTCTGGCCTCACCATTCTAATTGGAGGAGGTTCAGGAATTGGTTAAGGTTCCGGTTGCGGAGGAGGTTAAGGTTCTTGCTGTGGGGGAGGCTGAGCATTTTGATTCTGAGCAGCTAAAGCTACTGCTACCGCTGCTTGTATGGTAGCTTCTCTTTCAGCCTCTCTCTCTTGTTCTTGGTGAACTCTTTCTTGCTCTTGTCGAGCCTTGTCATTCTTAACTCTTCCATTAGTTTCTGCTGTTCATTTAATCTTCTTAAGATTTTCTGCATTAGGTCTTCTTGTCTAGGTTGACCCCTTTGATCATCTCTAATTCCAGTTCTACGAGTTCGCACCATATTGATCTTTTAATCCTTTAAAAATGAACAACCACGTCAATATAGCAATTAAATATCATGTTCGTCAAATGCCATCAAAACATCATATTCGTATATTAGCATATGCTTCTATATACATAACAACTACTTAGTACCATTGCAGTCTTAGCTTTTATACACAAAAGTTCTATTAAACAAGTAAAAGTACTAACGTCTACTCATCAGGAAACATGTAATATACTATCGCTTTCAGTTTCTCTAAGCATGCATAAAAATAAGGAAGATTCGAAAGGATGTCCCAGCGAGCGCGTGTTAACGTTGGATTAAGAATTATCGACGGTGTAGATGTTTTACTTCTCTGTTTTCTTTAGTTTTTTTTCTTGGCATTTACTTTTCTTAAGTTTTAAATATATCATGCATTGTGTATGATGCTAGTCACATTATTACTTGTTTGTTATGAATAATTATCGACGGTGTAATTCTTGCGGCTGGAAAATTAAAGAGGAAAATAATATTTCTCGCTAAATTCCTTGTTAATTGGGTAATTTAGAGAAGAATTTTCAAGTCGTCGCTAATTTTCCTCGCTAATTTGAAAAATTAGAGAGGAATATAATATTCCTCGCTAAATTCCTCGCTAATTGGGCATTTTAGAAAGGAATATCCAAGTCGTCGCTAATTTTCCTCACTAATTTGAACATTAGAGAGGAATTTAATATTTCTCGCTAATTGGGCTAATTAGAGAGGAATTTCAAAGTCGTCGCTAATTTTCCTTGCTAAAATGTGATTTTCTAGTAGTGGTCCCTTTTGTCACACGATATCTCGGCCAAGGATGAGGTATAGATGACATCATCCTCCTATTTCTGACCATTACTTTCTCGATCCATGAGTAGTCTGATCTCATAAATGAAAACTCATTTTCGTTATAGTATGGCCATGCATTTCTCAGACTAACTCATCGAGGAGCCCAATAATACTTAACGACTCATTTCTGAATTTTGTATGGCCATACATTTCGTTATAGTATGGCCATACAAAACTCATTTCTCGTTTTAGTATGGCCATAAACTCTCAACTAATGTGAGGGATAAATCCCATCTTGACCATTCACATTCCTCCACATGAAAGACCTTTAAGCCCGATTATAGCCTTTATCATCACCCGGTCAAAGGTGACTTTTGACTAAGTCAAAACTTAACGACTCTCATGTAGGAACCAATGATGATCTTAGGCCAAAGGGCATTATGATGTGATCACATATGAGATAATATAATGACTTAATCCATGCAGCTTTCTTATAGCGAGTCTGTCCAGCACCTTGTACTCTTACAAGTGCCTATGACTTTGACTCGTATCTCCATACGTTATCAAAGTCATATTGGTCTTACTTTATCTATGCTACTGCAAAGACAACCAACCAAGGACATTTAAGACAATATTCATAATTCATCTATAGATGAAATTATCATAACAAACATGCAAAAACATATGATAATTAAATGGAGAAAATATATTAAAATAAATAATGTCTGACATACAATGATTGGCCCCTATGGCACAATTCCAATGTAATATCTATGTTTTTGCTGTTAACTGAAACAAAGGCTAAACCGGTAATTATGAGATGAAATAAGGCTCATAGGTAGAAAGTACAGAAAAAAGAGAATGCCAATGGACTGAAAAGATTAAAGTTAACCCGGCTTAAGTGGGTTGATTTTATTTAAGAACTCCGCAGTCAAGCGTGCTTACCCTAAAGTAATGGAATGATGGGTGACCTTCTGGGAAGGACCCAAATGTCATTAAACATAAAGGTTAAGGGCATAAAGGTCAAGGGCAATCTTAGCATTTTAAAATATTAGTAAAAGTAAGGGTATTTTAGTAATTCAGAGAAAATGTAAGAGTATTTTGGTCATTTGACAAGTCAAATTCAAAACGTCAAAGGTAGACCAAAATATCAGAAAAATTCACAGATACCTAATAGATAAGTAGAACTCACTGATTAAAATAGTTGATCCCAGATTTTTGACTTTCGACCTAGATTTCTGCCTATAGGATTTTGAAAGGCAGAAAGCCAAAAATAATTATTTGAGGTATCAGGAGACCTCAATCAGTTGAGTTCAAAACATAGAAAAATAAAGTGAATTTTATAACATTTTATAAAATTATTGCCCAGTATATGATAAAGGCGAATTCCCATATTGGAGGGAAAAAGACCTGAAACCCCTGGAAATATAATTTTCCCAAAAAATAATTTCAAAAAATCTGGAAGGCAAATTGAGGAAAGGAAAAGGGTTAGAGTATCAGTAAAAATTATAGTAATTTTTAATGCCCTAAAACTAAATTGCTTGTCGGTAGCATGTTTTTCAGGGATTTTGACAGGGTAAAGTAACCCTGTTAAATTTAGATGAATTACAGGGGCATTTCTGGTATAAATATTTCACCATATGAGTGAGTAAAATATGGAGATTAAAAGAGGAATAAAACATCTCTATAAAAGCAGAGAAAAATTTACCGGAATAAAATTATCTTTACCGGTAAAAGTTGTAATCAGATGGTGTAACTGAATGGTAATCGGTTTAATTAGTGTAACTAAGTTCTAACCCCCTAGTTACCACCATTAAATGCTACCAATGAGATCTTAGCACATGCATTAAGAGGTGGTGAAAAATGAGCCATTAGATCAAGTTTTAAAATCAAGATGCAATCGTGGCCATCCATCAATTTGTGAAGGTTTTATTAAACATCGTTTTTCCTCTTCTTCTTCCTCATTTGGCCTTCATATTCAGCTGGAAATTTGGAGAAAGAAGACGCCATTCTTGGAGCTTCAAGAGGAGAAAAAGCTTCACAAAACACAAGGTAATAAGTTCAAGCAACCAAACATATACCTTTTCTTAACCTTGCAACCACCTCTACCTTTCTAATGGTTTAGATTTTTGATTAAACCTCTCTTTTGCAAGATTGAAAGTTAGGGTTTTTGATAGTGAACGTGAGAAAGAGAGGGATTTAGGGGAAATAAGTTGTTGCAAAACACTCCTTGCACGATAAGGAGTAGATTGACATATATATTGTGGTTGTTTAGTTGTTGTATGAATTTTTGGAAGGGCAAAGTTTAAAGGGAGATTATGTCCAATTTTCCATTTGATTGGGACGAGTTGTTTTCAAGCTAAATGATACATGAAAAGTAGTTTGGGATCAAGAATATATTGCTATATATCATAAAAGCTTGAAAAATCATTATGTTCTTCTTGTTGGAACATTTCGGCCAGATCTGGAAATGGAGGAAGGAATGTGATTTTTATGATTTTTATGCTTCCATTAGCTTTAAAATGAGAAATTGTGTAGGGTTGAAGTGAGAAAAGGATTTGGGAAGAATTAAAAATTATTAAGACAACTTTGATGTTCTAGGGTTTATGAAAATTCAAGAGGAAGTTTAATACAATTTTAAAGTGTTTCTTGCCTTGGTAATGGCTTGTGATTAGTGGCCATTATGTTATGAATTATGTAGGCAAGTGTTTGGTGCAAGGAACAAATTTTCCAAGTGACCAAGAGAGCTTCAAAGTCAAGAGAAAGTTAAGAGATTAAGGTAGCAAAACTTCTTGTTGATACCTTGTTTTGATGATAACAAAATTATGTTTAAAAGATTTCAAATTATTGTCAGGATTCAAGTTTCAGAAAGAGTTGGTTCAATACTTCATGATGTTACTCAAAGTATTTGAAAGTACTCGAGCACTGGAACTAAGTACTCAAGCACTGCACGGTTAAATCTTGAGAAAATTCAGTACTCTCAGTCAACACTTCAAGTATTGACAGAAAGTACTGTTAATACTCGAGTGTTGTAATAATGTACTCGAGCAGTGAGTTTTGAAAATAAGTTTTTGACAATACTCTGAGTGAACACTTCAAGCATTGGCATAGAGTGTTGCCAATGCTCGAGTATTACAAGT
>JANTPZ010000741.1:0-24529 GCA_025593235.1 Vachellia pachyceras | reverse complement strand
AAATACCCTTTAACTTTCTCATAATTACCATTTTGCCCTTACTTTCTCTACTTTTTGCAAAATTACTATTTTGCCCTTACTTTTGATTCTGAAAGACCTTTATGCCCTTGGTCTTTTATTAAATGACATATGGGTCCCTTCCTATAAGGTTTCCCATCCTCATATTACTTCTAGGGCAAATATACTTAATTTTGGAATTCACACAGAACTCCGTGCTTGAACTTTCGGCCCTTAATCTTTCTTTCGTTTTGAGCTTTCTACTTTTCATCTCTAATTCATCATCATAATCATCAGATTAGCCTTTATTTCATTTAGTATGAAATTATGGATATTACACCCTTCATTATAAGTATTGGAATAGGGATCCCATTTCTTATTCTGTCTCCCTTAATACATAGCCGAAACTTCTTCATATCGACTAGGGTAAACACTTAAAATGTGCATAACAGATCCATAGGTCTCACAACTTGGTGCAACAAGATCCATAGAATTTTGCGGTCCACTAACATTCAGATTCTTCAGCTCAACGTTAATAATGACAATTGAGTTGTCACCTTGCTCTCCAATTAATCAACTTTTGATTCTAGGGTATCCATTCTTCTATTATGTGTACTTGAAGCTCTAAGTTCATGGACTGCCCTAGTTTCCCTCACACTGTATTATTGGTGATTCAAGGCCATCTTCTTAATGAGTTCCCATGCCTCATGAGTAGTTAAGTCTATTAATGATCCTTCCATGGTTGCATCTAACATGCCCTTCTCTTGGCTCTTCAACTCATCGTAGAAATATTGCACAAGCTGGTCATCGGGAATTTGATGGTGAGGGCGGACAATATGAATTAAGTTTAGAAAGAGCTTAGGTGTTACATGCTTAGGAAGTACCCATTTATTTTATATGATGTCATTTTCTTGGTCTGTAGAAACCAAAATTTCTGATATATTTCCTTCCTAATAGATGATGTTCTGGAGGTGGGGAAATATTTCCTCAAGTTCCTCCAACTCTGATACGCATTTGCCACATATCTTGGGAGGCTCATAAACCATTCCCTTGCTTTCCCCTCCAAAGAAAGATGGAACACCTTCTACAACACTTGATCAAGCAAGGCTCCTATGGGTTTCATACTTTGGCAGATTATTGACAATGATTGAAGGTTGATGTAGGGGCCCTCCCCTATCAAGCCATGAAATTTTGGAAGAGAGTTAATAAGCAGTCACTTAATTTTAAAATTAACATCATAATTAGGGCAAGAAGTAGTAAATGGATCATGGTTTACATTAGAAGTTGTAGCTTCCCTAATCGTTCTTCTCCTATTGTTCATGTTGTTCTCCCCTATTCACTCTCATTCATTGTTTCTTCCATTACCACCGTTCCATGGTTAGTTCACATTCAAGTTTTGGTTTTGGTGGTTTTATTGGTTCTCAATCATTACTCTCTCTTGATGGATTTTCTACAGTGTCTACTTCTACTAAATTAGAATTTCCTAAAGTAGGTCCTACTTCCCTTACTACTTTGCCCTTCCCTTTTCTTCTTTATTCCTTACGTGTCTCTCTTAAAGTTCTCTTAATTTTAGAATCATAAGGTAAGAGTGTGGTCTTTCTGGGCATACAAGGGTAGGACAAAGATAAGGATAATAAAATCAACTTACAACTCACAACTCAAGCAAAAGGATAGAATGAGTGAATGCAAGTGCTTTATGTGAGTGTGTATGGTATGTATAAGGTGTATGTATGTATTGGAAAATAAAATGAAATGGATGAATGAAGCTTAGAAATGAATGGTTGACCACGGCAACAATTATATTTTGTCACAGCGAAATCGACCCGAGAGAGTTGAACAGTTGAAAGGGTGTCCCTCCTTAAAATCAAAATTTGTCGCCATGAAAACAAGAGTTGGTTGTGGCTAAAATGCGAAAACCGATGCAAAATGCAAAAGAAAACCAGTATCTTTGTTTGTCTTTTCTGAAACTTAATGCTATGCTATACATAATGTAAATCTATACTGTGAACAAAAAATCAAACAAATGGCACAAGCCAGCCTAAACTAATTGTTAGGCTCCCTGGCAACATCGTCATTTTTATCCTGCCACAGTTGAAAGTATGAACTTGTCATTGTTAAAGGCCTTGGAAATGGATCAAAACACTTGTGATTTCCAAGGATTGCACTATAAGGTGCGACCCCAAGGTCGTTCTCTATGGAGCCTTAGGAGTAATTAGCTTAATTATCTTGTGATTAAAATTCACTGTAAAGAAGGTAAACTGTGTTTGATTGTAAAACTTGTATCAAAACTGGTATGGAAAACAAACTTTCTTTTTGGGTTTTTTGATTATGGTAATGCAATGAAAACAGGGTGATAAAATGCAAAAGCTATTTGATAGTGTATTTCCCTTGGAAATGGTTCAGGCTATCATAGCTAGTAAAAGATAAGGTAGAGTAATAGTTTCATACTAAGTTTCATAATAAAAACCCTCAACAACTCGCTGGGTCAGAAATTCCATGCAACGAACTCCATTCCATGAAACCCTTTAAAAACACTTTGTGTGTGCAAGGAAATCACTTAGTGAAAAATCTAATTCAAAACATTGTCACCTCAAGTATCAAGCACAACTAGAAAGATAAAAGAGAGTAACAAAAATTTCATTGAATAGGTAGTAATGAGACTTCACACTACCAAGTCAAACACAAAGCAAATCAATGCACAAATTAATCCAAGTTTGTTACGACCGTAACCAAGTATTTAAGTACAAATTACTATTCGTAACTCAGCAACTAATGCCCTTTTTGGTATGATAAATTGGGCACTGGGAATGGAAATGGAGTCCAATTCCATCATACATGCATGTTTGGTAGCATGGAAATGGATTCCAATTCCATTTCCATATTCAAAAAAACTTCATATTTCAATTCCATCTGAGAACCTCAGATTTGCAATTCCATCTCCCTAGTTCCATTTTCGCCCAGCAACCATACCCACTGCTAGCAGCACCTCTGACCACGACAACGGCAACCTCCAGCGATGGCTTCGTCTTCGACCCGACCTCCAGCGACGGCTTCGTCTTCAACCACGACCTCCAGCGACAGCTTCATCTTCGATCACAACAGCAACTTCTAATGAAGATGAGGATAGGAATGGCGACCTTCAGCCACAGCTTCGTCTTCAACCACGACGGCGACCTCTGACGAAGATGAGGACATGAACGGTGACCTACAATAACGAAGACGAAGTTGGTGACTTGCAGCAATGAAGACGACAACCTAGGGACCTTTAGCGATTTTTTTGTCTTTTTTATTTTGAAATATAAAAGGGCATTTTAGTCTTTTTATATAAAAATTAGATTCCATTTCCATGACATACCAAACATACTTGTAAAACTAACCTCCATCTCCAAATCTATTTCCATTTCCATCAAAATCAATTTCAGTGTATCAAACGAGGCATAAGTAATCTATAACAGAAATACAGATTGAAACTACTACTCCCCTTGTGAAGCTCTTGAACTCAAGCCCTCTCTATCTCTAAGAGGAAGGAAGACTCATGGTGTTGGGATTAGAATGTACAAGCAGCAGAATTTAAAATTTTCTAATCCCAAATACGAATCTGTCAAAGGTGTTTAGATCAAGGAGATAGAGCCGTACCTTTTACGTTTTGAATCCGAAGTGTTTCTTGCGTTTGGATCTCTTCAGGTTTCATGACTTTTTGCGTTCTTGATTCCAATCATGAGGAGCCAACCTTCTTTGATTGCCTTCCTCTACTGGTATACACGCGAATAGTTTCCAACAATCGTAGCGTGCTAGCGCCTCTTACGGCTCACTCTTTCTAGGGTTTCTGTGGCTCACAATCAGATTCGAATTTCTGATACCTCTCTTGCTCATGAGTCCTAATATTTGTAGAACTTCTGGAGAGCTTCTTGAATCTACGATTAATCTTTAAAATTCGAATTCAGATATGAAAAGATATTCAAGATTAATCTTTATTAATTTTGAAATTCGAATTTCCAAAGGATATTCAAGATCAATCTTTATTAATCTTGAAATTAGAATTTTCAAAAGGATATTCAAGATTAATTTTTATTAATCTTGAAATTCGAATTTCAAAAAGATATTCAAGATGAATCTTTATTAATCTTGAAATTCAAAAGATATTCAAGATTAATCTTAATTAATCTTGAAATTCAAAATGTGAAATTCGAATTTTGCAATTCTGATTTGGATTAATTTGATTTGATCAAATCATATCCATATATAATTAATCCAAATAGTGAGTCGATGAATTTAATTTATCTTTATAAATTAAATATGAATATATAATATTATTGTCATTTTGAATTTATATATATAATTCGAATAAACCCTAGAATTAAAGCTCTAGTTGGGCTTTTCTTGCGTGTGACCCTGTAGGCCCATATGAAGTTGGCAGTGGGCTAAATTCAACATTAGCCCATAAGTCGCAAGCGGTCTTTAGCAAGATATTACAACTACCCACAAGATGCAACCTTTCATGCATCACTTCACGTCCCTTTTGTCACATGATATCTCGGTTAAGGATGAGGCATGGATGACATCATCCTCCTACTCCTGACCATTACTTTCTCGATCCCTGAGTAGTCTGATCAAGGAAACAAAAACTCCTTTTCATTACAGTATGGCCATACATTTCTCAGACTCACTCATCGAGGGGCCCAGTAATATCTCTCAACTAATGTGAGGGACAAATCATATCTTGATCACTCATATTTCCCCACATGAAAACTCCTAAGCCCGATTATAGCCTTTATCATCACCTGGTTAAAGGTGACTTTTGACTAGGTCAAAGCTTAGTGACTTTCATGCATGAATCCATGATGATCTCAGGTTAAAAGGCATTGTAACGTGATTACATATGAGATAAGCTAATGACTTAATCCATGTAACTTTCTCATAATGGGTCGGTCTAACACTTTGTACTCTTACAAGTGCTTATGACTTTGACTCGTATTTCCATACCTTATCAAAGTCATACTGGTCTTACATTATCTTTGTTCCCATACAGATAACCAACCAGAGACATTTAGGACAATATTCATAATTTACCCATGGATGCAATTATCATAATAAACATGCAAAATTAAAATAATTAAATTGAGAAAATACATTAAAATAAATAATGTATGAGGTAGAATGATTGGCCCCTAAGGCATAATTTCCAACACATGGTGTACAGCTGAACACTCTCGATGGAAGAATATGGGTGCATGATGGTCAGGAAATGGAAGATGAAAGGGGGAAAAATGGTTGCTAGGGTTTTTGGTGAGTGGAGAGAAGAGAAAATGAGATGAGAAGAAGCTCTTGCTTGTGGTTGTTGCATCCCCCTCCCCTCTGTGCAAAATTACCCTAAATAGGGTTTCATAACCATTCTGGGTTAGGTTCATGATGTGGGTCGATTATTCTTTCCATTTGGAGCTGATATGGTTATTGAGGTTTTGAGGTGGCAAACCTCTCCCGAGAGTCCTTTTGCTTGTATACTTGAGCTTGGCCGCGATGAATTATGGCGTGCGCCGTGGTGGATGATTCCAGTACTGCTTCCTTCCATTCTCTTCTAGAGTTCTTGAAATGAAATAGCAATGATTTGAAGTATCGCTTACTCATAATTAGAATTAAGTACACATATATCATATTTCATGGCAATTGCACCCAAAATCAAACTAATCAAAACCAACAACTCTAGTTCCCAAATTAAGCTTAAGTAGGGTCATAATGGGCCAAAATTGCATTAAATGCTTTGGAAATTCAAGCAAAAGTAGTAAAGAAATATAGCTCAATCATGAAACATTTTGTCAATTTAAATAAGCTCATAACCTCATAAAATAAAAACCAATCAGCACCTAAAACATACCTCAATTCATAAAATCCTTACTCATCTATTGTTCATGGACATCCACCACAACCAATAAGTATACAAGCACACACAAGTATATACATATACCAACTCAAAATCATGCATGTTAACTAGTCTTTCCCTAATATTCAAAAAGTCCAAAAGTATCTCTTAAATTTCCCGTACCCCAGAAAATATAAATGCTTCATCAGTCTCTGAATTTTTTTCGATCCCTCACATGCAGTGGCCAATATCCACATACAACTTCACTTTTAGCTTAATATAATCCAAGTCATTAAAAAAAAATTGACTTGGATTCTGCTCAAGTTCAATCGGTGAAGGGACTCATTTTTTTGTCCGTTTTGGTTGAACCCCAAAACTCAAAATGATAGAGATGAAAAATTAGAGGGTAGAGGAAGCTTTAGAAGATTTACCTTAACACAAATCCTTCCTTGCCTCAGCAGATAACAAGCTCCTCTGGTGAGAACCACTGCATCTCACACAAATCTCTTGCTCTCTCTCTCTCTCACTACTCGCCTCTACTCGTGTCTGGAGGGTGAATGAATGAATGTGAAATAGTGCAGAGGCAGTGAGTGACAGGATATTAAGTATGGGGTGAAATGTCAACTTTAACCTCCCATACTTTCTTAGTTTTTAATATGGTCCTTCTCCCTTTTTTTCTGAACCTCTGTCTTTGTTCTTTTTTTCTTGGATATTACAAGAAGAGCAACCATGGCAGAGATAGAGATCCAAATGCCCACTACTTGAACGACGCAATGCAGTTGAGAGAATAGCACACCACTCTTCCTCTGACTTTTGGATAGACCTAGGAGCAGCTGAAGATGATAGAGAGTAGGGAAGATGGGTTTGGTTCTAGGGTTAAGAACTATTATGAAAAGGAGGAAAGAAATGAACATTGGACGATGGAGAGTAGGGAAGATGGTTTGGTTCTGCAGCTGAGAGCATTTGTTAGACTCAGGAGGAAAGAAATGAAAAGGAGGTTTGTTGTAGGTGAAGGGATAGACGGGGGTTGTTATGTAATTTCAATGTTTTAAAATTGGTAAAAAAGTACAAGCTTTACATTGGGGTATTGGGGAATCGAGCATTAGACCTTATAGAAAGATATGCTAACACCTTCACCAAAACCAAGTGCTAACTTTAGCACGTGCAATAGGGAATTATTATATTATAACATTTATATTTATATAAAAAACATATATAAATGGGTGAGTAAGAACAGCCGAGGCTTTGCCCGTAGTCCGTCCCGTATACTTCATTAGCCCACCCGTTTTGAGCCCATCCGTGGTCATTTTTGAGCGGCCCAAACGATAAATTTTCTCCTAAGGCCAGGCGAGTTCATTGGGTTGCGGGCTTCTTGCTCAGCCGTAATTGTCATCTCCGTTGCACTGATGATGCATTTAACCAGAAAATGAGCAAGAGGGTGTTCTGAGAGAGCCTATGCATTTCTTCAACTCTAATGATGCCTCGTCATCCCATGTCCATAATTCACCTTGTTTCTTCTCCGGTGATGTTAGCCGTTTTATTTTGGTGACAGTCGACATACACAACCGATTTGCCCCTCCTCCTTCTCCTTTAATTTCCATTGTTGCTTATGGTCTATGGTAATGAGTTTGGTTCATAGAAGCATTTTTAATGCTTCGTTTAAAGGTAAAATTAATCCATTTTTAATAGATTAGGGGTGAAAATAAAAAGGGAGATTTACTATGTGTCCCACATAGTGAAGATATTTAGCAAATGGTCCCAAATTTTAAAATGTTTAAAAAATGGTCCCATTGACAATACGAGGTGTTATCAATGCAGCGCATGGTGTTGTCACTTGACAACCCCTGACGACACCATGTACTGTACTCGTGTTGTCAATGGGACCATTTTTTAAATATTTTAAAATTTGGGACCATTTGATAAATAAATCCCTTATTTGGGACTCAACAGTAAATCTCCCAAATAATAAATAGTTTGGGGTGCTAATTGCACCTTAACCCTTACTTTTAGGGTGAGAATGCTATTTTATTTAAACTTTTTGGCCACAAATTTCATTTTTTTTAAAAAAGTACAGAACAAATATATAAATATCATTACCATGTCTTACAATGAAGCACAAGAAACAAAATTAAAATGTAACAAATTGTAAATAAGAGAAAAATAAAAAGTATCCCATTTAAATTATCGGAAAAAAAATAAAAAAGGTGAAAGCAATTTACCGTAAAGAGAAAATATGTTGATATAACATATCCATGTGTCATTATTTAATTATTTTCAAGTTAGATTTATAAATAAGAATCTTTTTTAAAAAAATGCATATTGTTTGAATGATGAGCGAAAATCAAAGAGGTATAATCAACTTTTACAGTAAAGAGAAAATCAAATAGGTGAAAGCAATTTGCAAATAACGGCCGTCTAAAGGTTTACTACTTTCTTATTTTTTGTCACTTGTATCTAACGTCAGTCATCTTTATAACTCATGTTACATCTTTATATGTAATGTCACGTAAATAACCAATGTCTAATTGGTCGAGAAATAACGTGTCGGTTAAATGTGCCCCTTCTTATCCCATTTTAGATGCCCTATTTAACCAAATACACACACACACACACACACATATGTAATGTATGTTTGTATAGTAGTGTGGATTAATCAATCTAGTCTTGTGGATATATATGTAATATGATTAATCTCTTTTTTTTTGTATTAAACTATATATGATTAATCTCTGTTTTTTTGTAGGATTCATCCAAAGAGGTCATTAAGTAAAATATATCAAATCTTTCTTAAGGTTATTCAGCTATATCTCTTGTGATATGCTTTGATGCTATTGCTCTTAGTAGGCTTGCATGACTGTTCCCCATCCCCCAATCCCTTAAGCAATGTAGCGTTTTATAATTTTTAATATATCATTTTTCCTTTTCTTTAAAAAAATTTTAGCAATACATGTCTATATATATGTATATAGACACACACTCACAGATATACATATATAGACATGCATGCATCCTCACCCTCGTTAAAAAATTTTCAAACTTATTATGTGTCCCCTAAACATTTTCATTAAAATTATAAACCATTGGTAGAAGGCAAGAACTTTTCTATATATAATATTAATAAATTATGCAATCCCTGGTAGCCTGTTTGGTTCAATTACATGAAAAAGGATTACATGCAATATTAATGCGTTATACTAATTACATTGCTTAATTGGGATAGTAATGTAATTGAATATAGTCGTAATTACAATGGATTGCATCAAATTAGATAATCCCCGTTACATAGCTTTCACTATGTAATCTGAATTACAGCTTGTATGAATTGACATGTGGGTAGTTGTATATTGTATAAATCAATATTCAAATATTTATATCTTTTATTTTAAGTATTAATAGAATTAAAAAATTTATTCCATATGTTTTATTTTTTATAAATAAATTATAAATTTCATTTAATGACTCCTTCATAACATATTAAAACAATGCTATGCCTATTACATTCCCACCCATTACATTACATTGCATTCCCACAAACTCCGTAAATCAAACGGGTAAGAGTCTTTGGCTCATTTGACACTTCAAAAGAAGGGAGGTTGTTGAATCTAACTTTAAAGTGGGCAATGTGTTGTCTGTGTGTGAGTCTTCCTTCCCTATAGGAAAGGTTATATTAAGAGTTAATTTTTTGAAGAATATAAATTATGTAGTGGAAATTAATAAAGCTTATATAGAGATGCTTGAAAAGTGTTGGAATTACATTTTTTAAGAATATAGGCTTGTTTGGATAGCCCGTTTGGGCATTCAAAATCCATTATTACGTTTACCGAGACAAAAGTTCTGAGAGCTTTGTTTGATTTGGGAACTTATCGTAGAGGGCAAGAGTGATGCATAACAATTAGAAATATATTGCGAGGGGAAAAAACTAGAAATATATTGACTTTATAGAAGTTCAAGTCTGAATCTGAATTACGCGGAGTAATAATTCTGGGTTGGTTATACGTTGACATAATCAGTTATTGTTTGAAAGAAGGTTCTGCGGGTTTAGGTTTATCTAATTGATGGTGGATTATTCTTGTTAGGGTACACGGTTTACAGGAACTGTGATCCTGAAGATAAGAGAGTCATAGGTAAATTAACGACAACTCAGACAATGGTTGTCATCAATTTCTATTCTATTGTTTTGACAAAAGAAGATATAGTTCTTTTGCCTGGAGTCGTAGGTTATGTCCATAGCCATGTTATTAGAATCAAATCTGGGTTTGTAATTCCCCAATGGCCAAGACAATTGAGACATATTTGTCTTTATAATAAGATGAAAAATAGAGGCTTCAACGTGTATTCCCAGTATAACCGTATCTCTTATTTGGCATTTGTAGTTGAAGGTTGAAGCTTACAACAGTTTAATATTGATTTCCCAACATTTTTTCCCCAACTTACTATCTACCGTAAGAATATAAACTTAAGGAGGACTTTGAAAGACGGATTTGATGAAAGAAAAGTATTCATGATTTTTCCTGTTGCCAAAAGTTCTCTTGAATTAAAGTTATATCACTCTATCAAACACTAATGATAGGTAAGGTTATGCCTGAATAAGTAGATTCAGAAGTTTTTTTTTCGAATGTTCAATTGTGAAATGTTAGAATGGATTTATGTCAATATTTATAGCTATCTTAAAATATTAAAATACATGGAAAAATGCAGGTTTGAATTAATGATAATTAAAATGACGGAAAACATTGAGAGCATTGTTTATGAATTTCATATGGAATTTTCAGTGTAGAAGAATATGATTGGAGTAAAGGGATGTAATGCCCTGTTATGATTAAGAATGACAAATATGGATGTGGATGCTATAATATGCTGGAGAACATATCTTTTTGTTTGATTGAATCTGATGTTATGCTTGTTTCTTAAGGGCATCTAGCTAACTTATTAACATAATATGCCTTATAAGTGGACTTTTGCCCCTTTTTTCTCTTTCTTTGTGTAGTTCTCTATAAATTTAACAGGTCTCTTTATGTGAGAGTTTTGATATATTCTTTCAGGTGTTCAAAAGCTACATTTGTGTTATTTGTTTTGCAGGTTGATAACTTCTGCCTTCACATGTCCCTTTAACGTTGCCTTTGAATTGGCTAAATTAAAAAGCTATGCCGAAGGATACTAGTCCCTATGCCCATTCTCCGTCAACCCCTATTGGTCTGGTTAGGAATCGGAAACGCGCAAATGAGGTTAGTTGTTTTAAATTTTGCATCTATCTGCAACTCATGTTGTGATTGGTTTTCCCTCACTTTGGGGTATTCCTAAAATGTGAATGAAACTTGGAATATATTCTAGTTGATATAAAATTCTAATTGGGGACAGCAATTATTGGAAACCAGTCATAAAATTTTTGTCTTTTTCTTAAAAAAACCAGTAATTGTTTTTTCCCAGTTAGTTTTACCTTCCTTATTGATGTTTCTGTCTCTATATACAACATTGATGTAGTTATAACTTCACTGTTTGGTTAATTATTACCAGTGTCTTTTTAGGAATGTCATTCGTGCTATCTTAAAGTGATTAAATTGGTGATATATTTTGTCAGGCTATTCCAGAAGTTGGCAAAGCAAATGGAACTCATTTACTTGTTGATGACAGGAACAAATACAAGTCTATGTGGATTCGTGCATATTCAACATTTTGGATGATTGCTGGCTTTGCTTTGGTCATCTATATGGGTCACCTCTATATTACTGCGATGGTGGTTGTTATTCAAATCTTTATGGCAAGAGAGCTTTTCAATTTACTCAGGAGAGCTCATGAAGATAGGCAGCTGCCAGGATTTAGGCTATTAAATTGGTATTAGTCTCCAGTTGATTGTCATCCTCATTAGAGTGTTATTTGTTCTGATCAAGATAAACTAAAATCAAAAGCCTAGAAGTAACAATAAAAATAAAGGCCGGAAGTTTTTCTAATTACTAAATGACCTGTTTCCATCAATTTTAATACAATGTTTTTGATTCATTTTTTGAACTATCTCAGGCATTTCTTCTTCACTGCAATGTTATTTGTATATGGAATCCTGAGCCAACGTCTTGTCAACACTGTGACGTTGGATAAGGTTTTATATAAGCTTGTGAGCAGCCTTATAAAGTATCATATGGCGATCTGCTACTCCCTGTACATTGCAGGTGGCTTTTGAAGATCAATCTTGTGTATTAATATTGATTGCTAGTGCTTGTGCAATATATATACTAGATGCGTGACCAATATCTTGTTAGTTGATATTTAGAATTGTGGCTTTCCAGGTTGTATAACCTATCCTTTGCGTACTGATACTTTGATTTTCTTCCCTTCTCTTCATTGGTCAGGGTTTATGTGGTTCATTCTCACTTTAAAGAAGAAAATGTACAAGTATGAATTTAGCCAGTATGCTTGGACACACATGATTCTGATTGTTGTATTCACACAATCTTCCTTCACCGTGGCAAACATTTGGAAGGAATTTTCTGGTAATATGACCTCTGATGGAAAAGAATGTTATAGTGTGATATGTTAAGAACTTCCCTTCACTTATCCCTATGAATTGCTCTTTCAGCTGGGTTTATTGAATGTTACATGATCTCTGTATATTGATGTTCATTTCTTAATTAGTTGATCAAATTTTGATGGCGCTGCTGTCAACTAGAGGCTTTGCTTGGTGAACTATACAGATAGCTATTAGTTATAATTTTAGATGTGGATTTGGGCTGTATGATAGGAAAGATGGAGGGTAAAAAGGAATGGAAGTAAATTCGCAATATGCTTGCTAGAGTGGAATAAAGAGCCGGTGAGCATTAATTAAGGGTAGAGGTGGAAAGATGGAGAAAATTTGAAGACATAAATTAGTTAAAACTGTTTTTTTGGTGTATATATACGAGTTAGGCAGTTGACTTATAATTAGGAATGAAGGGTTATATTACCCTTTGTTTAGATAAGTGTATACTCACCCACCAGAGATACATCACAATCGTTTTGAACTTGGTTTGTCAAGCATGACTTGTTGACAAGTTTTTGTTGCAGCGAAGGGAATTGGGTTGAGTTTGGTTTTTCAATCCTTTATCATAGGTTTAAGTGCATGTTCTTTATAGTTGAGTGCATCCAGAAGCATAAGCTAGAGTGGCGTTTTTAGTAAGCATACAAATGGTTGGGAGGTTGAGTATAGATCTTTAGTTCTAGACTTCTATTTCTATGTGAAGAACGATGCCATATCTTGAGTGCATTGAATTTTAGAAAATGAAGGTAAGTTAAAGATGAATGCTAACGTTCATGCTAAAGTTGAAAGCTCATATTTAGATAGTGAATTGTTGATTCTGTTTGTTTTTCCTTCATTTTTTTTGTATAAAATTGTTCTTTGTAATGTAATCCTACCCTATTATTTGGCTACCATTTTGTTTGTTTAGTTGTACATGGGGTAATCTATGTTTTTACTCCTTAGTAGACTTTTGTTTTTTTATTTGCTGTCATTGATTTTTGTAGACTGAAGACTTTTGCAATTGAATTATCAAATACGTACTGGGGGTGTGTTTGAAAATCTGTTGGGAGAAAGGAGTTTACAGATTCCTAAAAAAAACTTATAGAATCCAAGAAGAATTTATGGAATTGAGATGGTTTGTATTGACTTACGTGCACCGTTGGGAAGAAGTTCTTCACAAACATGCACTTGATGATTTTGTTTTGCTTGTATTTTCTAACACATGAACTTATTATGCAGGTTTCTTCTTCCGGCAACACTTATTGTCATTAATGACATTTCTGCTTATATCTTTGGCTTCTTCTTTGGAAGAACCCCGTTGATCAAGTTATCTCCTAAGAAAACTTGGGAAGGTTTTATTGGAGCATCCATTTCAACGATGATCTCTGCATTTCTGGTGAGAACGACCAACAATTTGGTTGAAATGATGCAGAAACTAAGTTATTGCTGGCTTTTATACTGTTTAGGTAATAGATCATGAGGCATCATCTTTACTGAATGGTGTCACTACACATGCACGGCATTTTTTATGAGAATGACTACCAATTTGGTCAGAGTTAACGATGCAGGAATTAAGTTCTTGATGTGGATGCGATTTTAAAATAAACACACACACTCTTGTTTTGGTGTCAATGTGATTATAAAATAAATACCCATTGGCGTTTTCTTTATCTATATCTGTAATCTTGTTTGATGTGCCGTCCTACCAATATCATCCTTTTATGAATTAGGTGTTAATATCAATTCATAAAACTGCTTTTACAGCTAGCAAACATCATGGGTCGCTTCCAGTGGTTAACATGTTCAAGGAAGGTAGCTCTTTCTTTTTTTTTTTGGTGAATAAGTACGGGCCATTACGTCTTTCTAAATTATTTACAATTATGCGGGGAAATGCTACCCCTACTGTGTCACTGTGCAAGTATTTCCATGTTCTCAGGGGAGGCCTTTCAAACATTGTAAGCCTCTCCTCAATTCAAAATTATAGCTAGCAAGGTAATCAGCACAAGTATTTCCCTCTCTATATACATGTTGAACTCTAACATGCTGAAAACTATTTAACTCATACCTAACATACTTCAACAAACTAGAGGATACCTCATCCTCCGCTTTAATCCTGTTTACAAGATTAACGATAGACATAGAATCACAATCAACAATTATGTTTTTTTTTCCAGCACTTCTTGTCATTTTTTTTTTGATACAAGCACTTCTTGTCATTTGTAAGCCTGTGATTATGCCCCAGATCTCAGCTTTTACTGCTGTACATTGTTAGCAATACTTCAGACTTGGACAAGCCCAAGACGCCAATGGCCCAATAACACTCACTTATACAGATCAGCCCTAATAAATTATTTTAGAATATTCATTCACGCCATATATATGTACACCCTCAGTAGTGATTGCAATTGGAGAAATGAAATATCAAAAGCGAATGTTGCTGTGCACTGTCATTACTGTCTCCTACGTTTTGAGCTTTTCAATCTTGCCTTAACATGGTATCAGAGCTCTACTGTCAGCAATGACAGATCCACCACATACACCTCCTTCTCATTCTTCCGCCACCACTGAATCTGTCACCACACATGCTGCCCCCATCTATCCATCCAATGTTTCACATTTCCTCTTTGTCAAACTTACTCCTACAAACTACCTTGTTTGGAAAGCACAAATGCTTCCATATTTGTATGGCCAAAGGTTTTTTTGCTATATTGATGGTTCTCATCCTCCTCCATCACCAAAGTTTCAAGACGGCACACCCAATCCAGCCTACATCAAATGGTTTGAACAGGACCAACTCATCTTGTCTCTTCTTATATCCACTCTCTCAGAAAAACTTATTGCCAGGTTATGAAACACAAAACATCCAGAGCAATGTCGTATGCTCTAGACACTATGTTTTCCAACCAATTTCAGGCCAAATATTTGCAACTTCATCAACAACTTACCAACCTCAAGAAAGGAGGAGAATCTGTTGCTAAATATTTTCAATGTGCCCAACATCTTGCCGACTCTCTCAGTGCCATTGGAAACCCTGTGTCTGATGTAGATTTCTACATTTATCTACTTGGTGGCCTTGGCTCTGATTTTGATGCCATAGTCACCTCTCTTACTACTAGACGTGACTCTCTTTCTTCAGAAGAACTCCTCAGCTACCTCCTCACATACGAAGCTTGTCAAACTCACAATCATAGTTCAACCATCTCTCCCATCACAGCCAATATTGCATCATCCAATGGCATATTGCCCACTCCAAACAGAGGCCGTTTTCCCTATCGTGGACGTGGAGCTCGGTTTCCTTCTCGATCAACACATTACAACAGAGGCAATAGAGGTGGTCGCTTCTTCCACTGTACTACCCAACCCTCTCCACCCAACCGACCTTGCTGTCAACTCTGTGAGCTCCCTGGCCACACTATCATCAACTGTCGTCATCGCTTTGACCCTCATTTTCTTCCTCCTAGTTCTATTTCTGCAAACTTTTCAGCCTGCCCAGTTACTAGTGAAGCCGACCTCTGGTTTCCTGATACAGGAGCCACTAATCATATGACTGCATCTCTCTCCCATCTCAATATCCAAGCCAACCCTTATGATGGAAATGATTCTGTTCAACTTGGTGATGGAGCAGCCCTACCTATACACCACACTGGCTCTAGACATTTCAACACTCCCTCTGGAAAATACCTACTTACTCATCTTCTTCACGTTCCTCACATCATAAAAAATTTTCTCTCTGTTTCTCAATTTTGTAACGATAATCATGTTTATTTTGAATTTCATGCTTCTCATTTTTTATTGAAGGACGCTCGAACCAACCAAGTCATTCTCCACGGCCCAAGCCACAATAAGCTGTAACCTATCCAGAATCTCTATTCGTCCCCAACACCGTCTGCTTTCTTTGGTGCACGTACGTCCTTCACCCAGTGGCATAACCGTCTTAGCCATCCTGCCTTTCGTACCACTCAGCTGTTCTCTCCTCTCACTCGCTGCCAGTCACTACTACAGCTGCCAACTCACACTGCTCTGCTTGCCGTGTCTCCAAAAGCCATCGGTTACACTCTCCTCCATCACACACCGATCCACCGCTCCCCTAGAATTGATATTCTCTGATGTATGGGGTCCCTCCCCCGTTATTTCTATTGATGGATACCGTTATTATGTCAGCTTTGTTGATGATTACTCACGTTATATATGGCTATTTCCAATTAAAAATAAAAGCCATGTTCTGTCTGTTTTTCTTACCTTTAAAAAGCTGGTAGAAAATTCCCTCAATCAGCAAATCAAAGCATTTCAGTCTGACAGGGGGGAGAATATCGTCCATTAAACAAACTCCTTACTGAGTATGGCATTCATCATCGGGTCACCTATCCTCATACTCATCACCAAAATGGCACCGTTGAACGTCGCCATCATACAATTAATGAAACTGCATTCACGCTCTTGTCCCACTCCAACACACCTCGCATGTATTGGACCTTTGCCTTCAACACAGCTGTCCAACCTCCACTCTTACAAATAAAAGCCCATACAAAATACTCTTCAAACATCCACATGATTACAAATTGTTAAAAGTCTTTGGGTCCGCCTGTTGGCCCCATTTAAGACCGTACACCATAAATAAGTTGGAATCCAGATATGCTCTTTGCGTGTTTCTTGGTTATAGCCCAAATCACCATGGTTATATATGTTTACACCCTCAATATGGACGCATATACATCTCCAAAGATGTGCTGTTCGACGAAGCACACTTCCCTTTCACCAATCTCTCCCTTTCCAACACTCCGTCAGCCCAATTCACCCCCTTGCCATTTATCCCAAGCCCATCACACCCAACCCATTCTCCAACAGCCCAGCTTCGATTTTCCTTTTTCCTCTGACAGCATTTCCTGTCCTTCACGTGCCTTCCCTCCTGCTCTAGCCACCCCATAAGCCTATGATTACGCCCCAGATCTCAGCTTTTACTACTGTACATACACCCAGTTTCCTGGCAAATCCTTTTATCCACTCACCATTACTATCCCTTAGTAATCCCCCTCAGCCTGCTGCACCTTCTTTAACTAGTCATAACTAATTGATATTTTTAAAGCATGACACAAAATCCAAGCAACTTATATTTCATATCTCCCTGTAAACAACATGCAGGATTTATCAACTGGTTTGCTTTCCTGTGATCCTGGTCCACTGTTTAAGCCAAAGTCTTACCCCGTACTAGGAATTATCCGTCAATGGGTGAGCTGCTTAACAATTAGCTTGTTTTTGAAATCCTTCCCCACTTTTCCTGCTTTCTTGAGCAAGATAGGTCAATATTAAGTTACTATAGGGTTGCAAAAAAGAGATGACAGTGTTTAATACCTGAATGGCTTTGATTTCATATCTCCTATTGTGCAGTTTCCTTAGAAAGAGATATCAATCCTCCCAGTTCAGTGGCATGTTTTATGTCTTGGCTTATTTGCATCAATAATTGCACCCTTTGGAGGTTTCTTTGCAAGTGGTTTCAAAAGAGCTTTCAAAATAAAGGTCTGGACTTGTTAATTAGCATTTGAGCAATTATCATCATGCATATGGGTTACTTGTTACTACATGTTTTCTCTGTATTCCCCATATCTGAAGGACTTTGGTGACAGTATTCCAGGACATGGTGGAATTACTGATAGAATGGACTGTCAGGTAAACTCTCTATATTTTATTTTAAGAAAAGGGTCAAGGTGCAAATTTACCCATGAAATATTCATGGATATGCATTTGGCACCATAAAGTTTCTTTTTGGATGCAAAAATGCACATTAAGGTTCCAAAATGTTACAAGAATGTTTCAGCTGTTAATGTCCGTTAATTTTTGTGTAGGACCAACATTGTTGTTCCAGTGTAAAAAAGTAACAGATGTTATATCAAATTAATGGTTGTGTCATTTTTGCATTGTTTTGAGAACTTCATCTGTGTTTTTACACCCAAGAAAACTTGATGATGCCAAGTGCTCATTCATGAATATTTTTTAAGAAACCTATTATGTAATGTTTGAGATAACAAATAAATATGAAAATGTGAAACTGGTATTGTTAATCTCTAAATAGCGTACGAATGATATTTTTTTTAATATTTGCTGTTTTTTAGATTGGTTTCTGGATGCTTGGAAAGTTATTAGAATAAACAGGCACCGAGTGCCATTTGTATGTCTATGTAATAGTCTTGTCTGATGAACCGGAATATTATGCATAATTGCATGTCTATAGTGAAGTATTTTGGTTGAAGGCCCCTCTATCTAGTATATTTACAAATCATAGTGAGGTATTTCGGTTGAAGATGTCTCTATCTAGTTGTATTTTTTATTTGTTTAGTAGATAGAGTGTTTGTACATACTTGAGAATTAGCAGCCCTCCCTTTTTCTAACAAGTGGGAAAACTAGCCTGAAGACATTTTACCATCCATAGCTCATGATATTGACAGTTACAGACCTTGAAGTAAAAAGTTCTTCCGCTTGTGTTCTCCTATGTACTTATGCCCCATCACAATGGTCTTTCATTGAGAGCCGATCAACTAGAAATGCTATCTAGCATTGGGGTGTAATTTCTTCCAAGGATTTGTGTCATTGTAAAGCATGCTTTGTAAATTGATGAAACAGTAATAACTTGTTCTTATACGCTGACAGAGTGCTTGTTTGGGAATTCCTTATTCCCAACGATGCTTGTAAGCCGAGATAAAACCATATTGAAATACGTAAAAACTATCTTGAAATTCATAAAAACCATCTTGAAATCCGTAAAACCATCTCAGAAGTTGTAACTCATTTCTCCTAACGGATTTCCCAAACACACATAGTATTTTAATTTTTGAAATCCTTAACTATTGATATTCATCAACCCATGTTTTCATCTGCTTGGGTATAATATTTTAGTAGAGATTAAACTTGGTTTTATTTATTTAGCTATTTGTTTGCAATTTGCAGATGGTGATGGCAGTGTTTGCATATATTTATCATCAATCATTCATTGTGCCGCAGAGTCTGTCGGTTGAAATGATTTTAGACCAAGTATTTTGCGTATTATTATATCAAGAATTATTAATCAAATTTAATACTTGGATTTTTTAAAAGTATTGGTGTTGATGTTTGACTCAGATATTGATGAACCTAACATTTGAAGAACAACGAGATCTTTATATGAGGCTGGGTCAGATGTTGAGTGAGAGTCTTCAACGGCAGCGTTAGATTTCTACTTTGTGATTTTATCATCATTAAATAATGAGGAAGGATCGATAGAGATAATTTGTACATGCTTGTTCTAATTTCTTAGAGAATATTATTTGCAAATTCAAGAAGCATCAGGATGTGAATAGTATATATTGACTATTAACATTTAAGTTGAAAGTTGATTGATTATACTCCCGTTTTTATTAAATTATACAAAACTGCCATAAACTATATGACATATGTAAATTGCATTTGTAACTATTGAAATTTTACAATAATTCTTCTTGAACTTTTACTTGCATGCGTATAATCTTCAAGCTATTAGTTTTTTTTCATTATTTATCTACATATGGTTTTGAGTTTAAAGGCTTTATCTGCGAATAATTTAAAGTTTTGGAGGCTATGTATGTACGAAAATAAAGTTTAAAGGAGTATAAACTTGATAGTTTAAGGCTATTTGTATACATTTAAGAGTTTAGGGGTTTTGTTGTTCAATGATCTGTACTCTACTTCAATAGAGGAACGGGCCATTGTTGTTTCTTAGAGCTCCTTGAAATCAGATTGGATCCAGAAACGACGCTAAAACCTTCAGTAGAACATATGTCATTTAGACAGCCAGCCCACTCCTCATTTGCAAAGACAATTAATTAATGAAGGAGAAAGGGATTTTCTGATAAAAATGACAAAGGCAATGATGTGATGCAGATATCTTAATAATACAAGTTTAACTGCCTTCCAATGTGTATCTCGGGTCATGCAAAAATTGATAAAGTTTGTTAACAACATTGGACAAATCAGGATGGATGAAAGATAAATTTTGGAGACTTCCCACGGTGCTACGTAGTGTATCACAGAAGAGGAGCAACCATCTGCTGCTATGAGTTTGGTGGAAGCAGCCATGTGAGGTTTTGACTGGCTTACAATTAAGCATTTTGATTTTCCCCACATGTCCACAATATATTTCCTTTGGGATGGAAACAGTGCATTGTGAGTGAATTGAGCCTCTATACCCAAAATACTCAGGGGAACCAAGATCTTTAACATGAAATAGTTGTGCCAAGGTATCAATTAAGGTTTTGATCTCAAAACAATGTGAGCCAATGATTAGGATGCCATCAACTTAAACTCAGGTGAACCAAGATCTTTAATATGTTTGGTACGCTGGAATTGATTTTGGTGGAAATGGAAATGGAGATGGAGATGGAAATGGAGATGAAGATGAAGATGGAAATGAGGATGAAGATGGAGATGGAAATGGATATAAATATAAGAAAAAAATGAGAGATCAAAAAATCAATTCCATGGAATTGAATACAATTCCATGGGTTACATCATGGAATTCATTTCTACTCATTTTGAATTCCATTTCCATTTCTAATTCCACCCCCCAATTCCACCATACCAAACATAGGAAATGAATTCCATTTCCAATTCCACCATACCAAACATAGAATAAAATATATATCACTGAAAAGCCAGAAATACGAGAAAATAAAGAGATATCAGCTGTAGAGGGAATAAAACCAAGTTGAGTGAGAGATGAATGGAGCTTGGAGAACCAGGTCCTTGGTGCTTACTTGATACCATAAATCAATTTGTGAGGCTTGCAAACACGATTGGCAAAAAGCGGATGTCGAAATCCTGGTGGTTGACTCATAAATTTCTTCATCCAATAGAGCCATAGAGAAAGGCATTGTATCGATTTGTCTCATAAACCATCCCTTTGAAACAGCCAGAGAAAGCAAGAGATGAATAGTGACAAGCTTAATGACTGGGGAGAATGTGTCATTAGAGTCAATACCTTGAGCCTGGTGAAAGCCTTTAGAATCAAGGCGAGCTTTATAATTTTCAAGGGATCCGTCTGAATCAAACTTCTTTCACAGTACCCATATTGCAACCAACGAAGTTCTTGTGAATTGGATGCAGAACGAGCGATCAAGTGAGTAGACATGAGAGTTAGAAATTCATGTTCCATAGCCGTTGGGGTGGACCAAGAGGGATATAAGAGTGTCATGGGAGAAGAAGAAAAACCAAGGGAAGATAAAATAGGAGAATGGGCTGCTGGAAATAAATTTTCATAAAAAATTACATCTTGAGAAATATAAGTGCTGCGTGTTTTGGGATCAAACATCCATGATGATCAGTGGCATACCCAACAAAGATGCAAAGAGTGAACCTTGGATCAAGCTTATTTTTAGTATAAGGATGAAGATTTTGCCAGGATCCACATAAAAAAAATTATTAAAAAAAGGTAATCTGGTTTATGATTAAAAAGCAATTGAAATGGAGATTTATAACGCAAGGAAGCAGTGGGAGTCAGTTAATAAGGTATAATGCGAGGGGGTAAAGAAGCCTGATAAAGAATGTGATGCTTTCTTTCAACATATCTATTCTGAGCATGACAATATGGATATGTCAAACGATAAGTGATACCTTTGGACTGAAGAATATGATATAAACCATTATATGTATATTCACCCCCATATTTGATTTAGTGTTGAATAAATTTTCAACATGTGCTTGGAATAGTAGGGAAGCTTTAGAAACATCGAACTTAGTAAGCAAGGTATAAAACCATGTGAATTTTGTGAAATCATCAAAAAAAAAAACATAGCATCTGCATCCAAAACACGACAAAACAGGGGCAGGAGTTGAAAATTGTGTCATAAGGCCAATCATTATATTTTAAGTATTTTAATTAATGAACTCTTCAGTTTCATTATCATAATCTTTGCATGTTTTGTTATGATAAATTGTCCTCAGATAAATCGTAGTGATTATTCTAAATGCTCAAGGCTAATCATCTGCGCGGGATCAAAGATAAATAAGGTCATTATGACTTTAAAGTGTATGGAGATACTAGCCAAAGTCATAAATATTTGTAATAGTACAAGGTGCTGAACTGAATCGCTGTGAGACAGTTATAAGGATTTGTGTCATAAGCTTGTCATGTCACTGTACCCGTTGACTTGAGGTCTGTAATATTCACCATTTTCAATAAATTGAAATAGAGGTCAAACCAATAGCTATGAGATGAGAAAAGGCCCAGAGAAATAAAGTACAGAAAGAGAGGAAGCTAGTGGACCAGAAAGACTGCAGGTAAGTTAGTCTCAAGGCTTTGAAATTTCTAAATATATAAGCCAAGGACATAAATGTCATTAAGTATAAATATCAAGGGCAATATGGGCATTGGATAAAAAGGGCTAAACCAGTAGTCAAAAGTCGAGCTAGATCCCATAGATAGAAAGGACAAAAAAAGACGATGCTGATGGGCTGAAAACCCATAGTCAGACTTGAATAAGCGGGTGAAATTTTACAAGAACTCTGCAGTTAAACATGCTCGCCCTGGAGTAGTGTGAGGATGGGTGACCTTCAAGGAAGGACTCGGATGTCATTACATGAAAAGATTAAGGGCAATCTTGGTATTTTGAAAAGTTAGAAAAAGTAAGGGTAATTTGGTAAATAAGAGATAGTGCAAGGGTATTTTGGTCATTTGACAAAGTCAAAATCAAAGTTAAAAAGTCAACTGCTGACCAAAAAGTTCACATGCCCAACAGATGGAGCAGAACTCACTGATCATTATTGTGGGTCCTGAAACTGTGAGTTACAACTTAGATTTCTGTCTATAAACTTTTGAAGGACAAAAAGCGAAAAATAATTATTTGAGGTATCAGGAGACCCCGATAAGTCGAGTCCAGAGTATAGAAAAATAAAGTGAATTTCCCAGTATTTTATAAAATTATTACCTGGTATACGATAAAGGCGAATTTCCATATCAGGAGGAAAAAGTCCCGAAAACTCCAAAAACGTAATTTTCTTTAAAAATTAATTTTAGACAATCTAGAGGGCAATTTGAGAAAAGGAAAGGGGCTAGAGTGTCAGTAGAAATTATAATAATTTTTAATGCCCTAAAAATATTTTTCCCTTCGATAGCACGTTTTCAGGGGTTTTTGACAGGCCCTGCTAATTTTGGACGAGTTCCAGGGGTAATTCTGGGATAGGAATTTCACCATATTAATGAGTAAATTATGGAGATTAAAAGAGGAAGAAAACATCTCCAGAAAAGTAGAGAAAAATTTACCAAAATAAAGTTGCGTTTACCGGTAAAAAAGTGTAATCGATAGAAGTAGCCGAAAGGTAACTGGTTTGGTTAGTGTAACCAAACCCCCAACCAGATTTTTAGACTCAATTATGACACCTTTATGACAACCGATGAGAAGTTAGTAGATGTCTAAGAGGTGGTTGAATTCTAGCCATTAGATCAAGTTGAGATTTCAAGATTAAATCTCCACCATTCAAGCATTATTACAAGATTTCATAAATCAGATTTTGGCCTCTTCTTCCATTCTTCAAAAACGAAATTCCAGCAGCAAAAAGAGAGCAAAAGCAACGCCATTTTTCTGCAACAAAGAAGAAGAACAAGCTCCCAAAACAACAAGATAAGAGGCTTAAACATCTAAACCAATATATATTCTTGATCCTTGTGATCTTTTCTATCTCTTCCATGGTTTAGTCTTTGGATTAAACCTCTTTTTTTTAAGATTCAAAGTTTGTGTTCTTGAGAACAAAGTTAGAAAGAGAGGGATTTAGAGCCAATAATCATGTGTAAAACACTCCTTGTGTTGTAAGGAGTAAATTGGTGTATAGCTTGTGATTGTTTGATGGTTGTTTGATTGATTTGTAAATTTTGGGATGTCAAACCCTATGGGGAAATACTGCCAAAATTTCCATTTGAGGTAGAAGAGTTGTATTCAAGCTAAGAAATGCTTGAGTGATGTTTTGGGATCAAGAATATGTAGGTATATATGTTGAAAGTTTGAAAAATCATGTTATGGCGTTTTTGTGTGTTTCGGTCAGATCTGGAAGTGGAGGAAGGAATAGGATTTTGAGGCTTCCAATGGCTTTAAAATGAGAAATTGTGTAGGGGTAAAGTGAGCCAAGGAATTGGAAAGCATTAGAAATCATTAAGACAAGTTTTGATGTCTTAGGGTTTATGAAATTCAAGG
>JANTPZ010000740.1:0-29225 GCA_025593235.1 Vachellia pachyceras | reverse complement strand
TTTCTTGTTCAGCTTCTTCATTCTTTTGGCTTTTAACACTTGTGGATTGAATGGAGGTCTCTTGAGTGGCCTTGGGACTGTCTTCATTAGTTATAGAATGAGGAATCTCAGCTTCTATCTCCATCAACTGGTTCTTTATCCTCATCATCTTTGAATTACACTTTCTTGGCATCGATTTTTTTACCATTTCTTAATTTAATTGAATTCAACAATTTAGGATTTATCACTATATTGTAAGGCATTGAACTACTAGTTTTAGCTTGTTGTTTACTCACTCAATTTGACAATTTAGTTACGTAAAAAGTCAAATTAGAGGTTCTACTTTCCCATTGCTCCATCCTGCTCTCTAAGGCTGCAAATCTAGATTCAGATTTAGACATATGTTCAGTTATTGCTTCAATGCCCTGGAGTGTTCGAGAGAATCGCTCATCATCTTTAGACTGAGGTTGTTGTGGGATAGACATGGCTCTAGAGGATTCTCCTTGTAACCCTTCTTGAATTTTCCTATTATCACTTCCTCCCTATAAAAAATTTGGATTAGCTTTCCATCCTTCATTATATATATTTGAGTATGGGTCCCATTGTCTAGGTTGATTGACTCTTCCTTGATACATAGCGGAAACCTTCTCATATTTGTGAGGGAAAAAAAGTAGTAGAGATGTGAATAACAGAATTACAGTACTCATAACTAGGGGCAGCTAAGTCCATGGACTTCGAATGTCGAGTATCAATAGATGAAGTATGAGATGCAAGATGATTCAACTGTGTAGTCAGTGTATCAATTTTAGAAGTGAACGCGTCCAGTTGTGCATCCAAAACGCTTTCCTTCATGGTGTCCTTAATGAAGAAGTTTATATGACTCAGCCTCAAGCGTTGTCCACCTAGAATATCCTCACCATGTTCGTAAACTTCATCACTCTATCTATGGCCTAAAGCAAGCTCCTCGAGCTTGGTTTGTGTGTCTTAGCACTCGGCTTCAGAAAGCTTGGTTTTTCTCCCTCCAGGTCTAATCCATCACTATTCATTTTCCACTCCTCCAATTACCAAATATGTGTTTTGATCTATGCTGAAGACATCATTTTGATTAGCTCTTCTAATTATGCTATTTCTGAGCTACTAAACACTCTTTGTTCTTCCTTTCCTATCAAAGATCTTGGTCCACTTAATTAATTCCTAGGAGTTGAGGTTCACAATGTTCATGATGGTCTAGTTCTCTCCCAGTGTAAATACATTTTAGACCTTCTCAATCAAGCCAATATGTTGAATGCACATCCTATGGCTTCCCCAATGGCCATAAATTCCAAACTAACTCTCACTAGACCTAATTTTGCATATCCCTCACTCTATAGAAGCATTTTAAGTAGTCTTCAATATATGTTCTTCATTAAACCAAATCTATGTTGGGAATAGGACATGCACCCGCAGCGGAATAGATGAATTTCAAAAATTCTCTAATCCCTATTTGGATCTATCAAAGATGCTTAGATAAAGTGGTTAGGGCAGTACCTTGTGCAGATCTCAGTATGTGCAGCTCTTTTCATGGTTCTCAGAATCTGTCCTCTAGGAGCCTACCTTCTTTGATCGACTCCTTCTACTGGTGTCACGTGAACAAATCCTAACAATGGTAGCGTGCTAGCGCCTTGGCGTTTCTCTCTTCCTCTCTCTAGGGTTTCTTGTGGCTCACCTTTCTCAAATTCGTCCATACACTCATACACCAAATGGTTCATGACTCCTCTATTTATAGAACTCATGTGGGGTGTATTAAATATTTAAGATTAATCTTGAAATTTGAATTTGAAAGATATTCAAGATTAATCTTAAAATTTGAATTTCAAAAGATATTTAAGATTTATTTTTATTAATTTTGAAATTTGAATTCTGAAATTCAAATTCTGAAATTCAAATTTGGATTAATCTAATTTGATCAAATCATATCTATTTAATTAATCTAAATAATGAGCCAATTGATTTAATTCATCTTTATAAATTAAATCCAAATATCAATGTTAGTTATTTAATTTATCAAATAAATTAAACATTAAAACTAACATATTAACATTAATAATATTGTCTATATAATATTATTATTCGAATTTATATATAATTCGAACACCCTAGAATATTATTATCCATAAATCTACTGCCCCTCTAGATTTAATTTTTTGTGATGTATGGTGTCCTTCCCCTTTTATTTTAGTTTATGGTTTTCGTTATTACGTTTTGTTTCTAGACAATTTCTCCAGATATATATGATTTTTCCCATTTAAAACTAAAGACCAAGTTCTACCCACCTTTGTTCATTTTCACAATCTGGTTGAAAATTTAATAGGCAGAAAGATACGGTATTTTCTGTCTGATTGGGGTGGGGAATTTCGCTCCCTTCATAAACTCCTTTCTTTCTCTAGTATTCATCATCAAATCACATGCTTTCACACTCACTCTCAAAATGGCACAATGGAACTGGTTTTACTCTCTTATATCATGCTCATATTCCTCAAACATACTGGACCTACGCCTTCTCCACTGCTACTTACCTTATTAATCATCTCCCAAGCCCAACTCTTAATTATGTCTCTCCTTTTCAAAAAAATATTCCATGACAAGCCTAATTACTCTTTTATGAAAGTCTTCGGCTTTGCTTGCTGGCCCAATCTACACCCATACACCCAAAACAAATTGTAGCCTTGTTCATCTATTTGTATCTTCTTAGGCTATTACCCCAACCATATGGGCTACCTTTGTCTCAGCCCACAACACAACCGCATTTGTACCTCACGGGATGTTGTCTTTGATGAAACACAATTTCCCTTTCAACACGTGTCCAGTACCATTGAGCCCATCTTGTCTTCACCCACTATTCTACCTATTTCCCACTCTAGCCCAATTTCACACACATACCCACTATCCCCATCATCCTCCATTCCCAATTACCCCACTTCTCCCTCACATGAACTCTGCACCCCCACCACCTTTGTCTCTCCAACCTCATCTTCGTCCTCTTCTTCACCGACCCCTATCTCATCTTCAACCACTTCGAGCCCGACCCCACCTTCTCCTCCTTCCACTTTTCATCCAAATCCCATGGTCACCAAGTCCCTGCACACATCTCTAGACCAAGTCCCAAGTAACCCAATTAATGATTAACAGGTCCAAGGACTCTCATATTTATTCTCAGATCCCATAGGACCTTTTTCTAATATATTCAAGTTGTTAAATGTTTAAAATGCCCCTACTGGTTTGAAAAGTGAGATTGAAGTCAACAAGTGAGATTCCTTCGTTTCAAAATCTCAAACTTGCCTCTTGTCGTGCCATTGAAGCCGTCGCTGAGCTCGTAGTGAAGTCGTGGGGTAGGTCACCATGGGTTGCTGTCAAGGGGTGACCTTGTACGATAAAAATGGATATATTTCCTGTTTCTATAAATAGTAATGCTAGCATTTGAGTGTCAATGCTTCTTTCAATTTCTGGAAAGCTCACGTGGCTAGTTCTATAAAGAAAGGATCTGAGCTGTGAGCTTTGCTGGTACTCGCCATTCTCTAGTTAGATGTGCAGGTGTTAATATGATTAGCTATGTTTTATTCCTTTAGAGTGTTGATGTTTGAAGGGTCACCAAGATAAATGCAATGTACAAAGTATGGTTATAGTTGCAAAATGTTTGGGAAGGGTGTAGCATGTGTGCTCTATCATAGGGTGGTATGTCATCTGTTATGGTGTTGTTCATGCTCTATGATGGAATGTAGATAAAGTGAAGATACAATTGTGACAAGTAATGTAGCTGCTGAGGTTGTTCATAATAGCAACGACAATTGTTAAAGTAACTTCTTAGGTTTTTAATGACAAGTGCATTCTGAAGGTCGTCAATGCTAGTGGCGAGCACGTCTGTGAAGAATACTATGCTTCATTCATATAGGAGGAAGATTTGTAAGCAGTGAAGTAGTTGGGAAAATGTATATAGGTGGAATGATCAGATTAAAATTCATTAGAGAAGGCACAAGTTATGAAAAGTTAAAAACAATTATATCATTAATTGTGGGAAAAGATAGCAATAAATTTTTAATAAAGTTCACTTTGACATTTGATACAAGCACATTTATGGACCTTGTAGATGATGAAAGAGCTGAACACTTTATTTAATTAAATTCAATAGAGAAAGTGGGCATGTATATATAGAAGATAGTGACGGTGATTCCATAATGAAAGTAAGGGAGGATCTAGAAGAATGAGTTATCATAAGTTGGATTTAATGTGGAAAAATATGTTATCATGGAGAAAGGAGAAAGTTGAAATCACTAATATAGTGTCGTTGTCATTTTGTTGTAGGTTAGGTGACATGTCTGAAGATTAGAAAGGAAATTCAACGATGATATTCAATGAAGATTCACTGCCGTTGGACTGTGAAGTGCAAACGATGCCGACAAGTAGACTTGAAATGAAATCTATGAAGTGGAAGGATGTTATAATTGGAGAGGGTTAAGTGTTTGCCGATCTGGGTGCTCTTCAGGAAACATTATACAAGTATAACATTGCTTATAAGTTTTCATACAAATATGTGAAGAACAATAAGCAAAAAATCATTGTAAAGTGCGTGGTTAAAGGATGTCCATGGTACTTAGGTGCATACTACATGGGAGAACATCAAGATATAGAATTCCTGACTATATGAACACTCAAAGATGAGCACCAACATGATGCCGAGGATAACCTTATTGTTGCACATACAAAATTATCAACTTTGACAACATCAATCATGGCAAACAATTTAAGGGACAACATTGAAAAGAGCTCTAATAAGATTAGGAGAGAGATGTATAGAGATTATGGTGTACATCTTAATTATTCTCAAGCTTATAGGGGAAAGCAAAAGTGTTGAGGAAAATACATGGCTTCCAAAAAGCTTATAGGTTGTTCCATCAAAATAAATGATCACCAATCATATGCACCAATCACATCCTGAGTCACTCTCAAACACTTCAACACATGCTCAGTGACGTAGATGTTTGAGGCTGGAGTAAAGAGGGTGCCTAATGTAAATAGTACAAAATAGAACTCAAAGTTCTCACCTCTGTCTCCCATCAACCACTCCCCATCTTTTGGTATGCTACATTCTTATATATTGTCCTCAAATCACAAACATGGGATCTTTATCCCCAATATTTGATCTTTTGGCCCCATGCAGCAAATCCATAATTTGTTACACATCTCTAGGTGCTACTACCCGGGTTTCCCCTATGATTGCCATAAACTAACCATAATTTGTGTGCAACAGACATGTACCAACTTATCAAAGCCTATGGCGTTAGGCCTTTCCATCAACTCTGGCCTTGTCTTTATTTTATCGCACACCATGATAAACTATTTTAGAGCACATCTTATCAGGAACGTGACAACATACTTCTTCACTATCTGCGGGCCTCTTATCTCCTCGACCTACTTACTATATTCAGCACTCTGCTTCTCAATTAATCCGTACCATGCATCCCTCACTTTTACACTCACCCTTGTGAATGACTTCCCCTCTTTACCAACCTTCCCCTTCCCCTTCTGTTTCTACTTCTCCTTATTCTTGAAATATTCTTCTGTGAACAAGTGGTAATTGGAGAAATTGGATGACCTTTTTATTATTTTAGACTTCTCCATCTTCGTTTCTTGAAATACACGAACATAAGCCAAGTTCATATGTAATCTTCACCAATACTTAAATACTTGCTAGTATAGTAAGCATTTTATCTTCACTTTCTCATTGACAAGATGCAAATACAAGACACCCATGGTACCTCCAGGGTCAAACATGTAACAACCCTTAACTAACCCCTTTAGCTTTATTTTATATTGATATGAGACCACTCTTAGGCCTTGATTAGCTTAGAATGACCAAAGGAGATGAAATTGAAAATTTCATTTCTTGAGGTTACTATTCACCCATTTTAGGCCCAACTTTGAAAATTCATAAATAATTCTAGAAAAATTGAAATTGAGTGGTTCCAATTTCTATTTCATTAGGTCAGAAATTTGCCCAATTGATATAGTTTATTGTGTGAAAAAGTATTGTTCATATGATCATTTTTCATTTTCCCATGTTTTCCTTGATTTTCTTCAAAATTTGGATGACCATAACTTTTCGTACAAAACTCCAAATTTAGTGCTCTTTAGCTCGTTTTAAAACTTGCAATGTGAAATATTTTTCTATAAAATTTCAACTTATTTGGAGTTCATTTACCATATTTCACAATAGCCCAAAGTTAGGGTTTTGAACAACCTTGCTATCACTTCCTGAAAATTTACCATTTCCATTTCTTCCCTTTTAGGCATGCTTTCCTTTTTACCTCTTTTACTCTTGATTAACATGCATTTATAGGTATCTAAGCATGCATTCCCATCACATTAGCTTCCACTCATGTAGAGGTTTATCATACATAACTACATGAAATCTTTAAATAAAAGTTGCATTTAATTTACATAAACAAACATCAACAAAATGCAACATAAAACTTGCTTCAAGCATCAATCATTTTTCCCTTACCCTTGTTGGAGCTTCCACCTAAAATGGTTAGTGGAAAGAATGAGATTTCATTGAAATCCCAATAGCAAAACTATCCAACATCCTTTATAAAATGCATGACAACTTTCATCATAAGTGTGAATTAATAAAAGTGCAACATCTAACCATGAAATGCATATGGCGATAGCATACAAAGGCACATCTTCATACTTTCATCATCATAAATTTTCAACACAAGTCATGCATATTTCAAACAATAATTTTCATAACAAACTAGATTAGAATTAGATGGTCTTACTACCTTAAGTTCTTAACTTCTCTTGAATTCTAAAGCTTTCTTGATGACTCTTTCCAATGGGCTCCTTGAGTTCTCAACTTCCTAAACAATATTTAAGAGTATAATCATCATTCTCAAGCCATAGACTAGCCAAGAGAATCACAAAAACGCAATATAACTTCCCTTGCTCTTTTAAAGAACTCTAGCGCTTTAAAACTTGCTCTTATGATTTCTAATGCTTCCCAATTCCTTTTCTCACTTATACCCTACACAATTTTGCCTTCTAAAGCCATTGAAAGCATTAAAATCATCCAATTCCTTCCCACTGATCTTGGTCTGAACGAAAAAACATAACAAGTTGAAAAAAATGATTTTCAACTTCTTACTTCACATACTTACATAATCTTATTCCTAAACCAATCTCCATGCATTATCTCATTCAAAACATCATTTCCTTTCCAAATGAAAAATTGGACAGCATTTCCCCTTGTGGTTTCATGATTCCCAAAATTCATACAAGCTTCAAAACAACACAAAACACACACCAATCAACTCCTTAACTTGCCTAGAGTTGTTTGGTACAAATTGTTTGATCTAAATCTCTCTCTTCCTCATTTTCTTACTCAAGAACCAGAATTTTTCAGCAGGAAAATCCACCAAGAATCATGAAAATAAACCCATAAGATTGAAGAGGAGAGGCTAGAGATCAAGAATATAGAAGATTTCAAGCCTTAAACCCAAGTTTACCTTGAATTTTGAGTGAATTCTTTCCCTTGTTCTTGAGCTATGAAAGACGCCTCCTCTTCTCTCTCTTTGCTTCAGTTTTGCGTGAATAATGGCTGAAGAGGATGAAGAAAATCTGATTTAATTCATGTGTAAATTGGTTAGAAGGCTAGGATTTGATCTTGAAATTTTAAGGTTGATCTAAGGGCTCAAAACTTTCCACCACACTTGACACTTACTTGGCTTCATTGGTTGCATTTAATGAGCTCAAAAGGAGGATAAAAATCTGGTTGGGATTTTGGTTACACTAACCAAATCAATTACCATCCGGTTACACTATTCGATTACAACTTTTACCGGTAAACATAATTTTATTCCAGTAAATTTTTCTCTGCTTTTCTAGAGATATTTTATTCCTATTTTAATCTCTATATTTCTCTTACTCATGTGAAGAAATAATTATCCCAGAAATTCCTTGAAAACGTCTAAATTTAACAGGGTCATTTTATTCTGTCAAAACCCCTGAAAAACGTACTATTGGCGGACAAAATATTTTTAGGACATTAAAAATTACTACAATTTCTACTGATATACTAGCCCCTTTTCTTTTCCTAATTTTCCCTCCAAATAGTCTATAATTAATTTTTAAATAAATTATATTTCTGGGATTTTTGGGTCTTTTTCCCTTCGTTCTGGGAATTCATCTTTATCGTATACTGGGCAATAATTTTATTAAATAATATAAAATTCATTTTATTTTTCTATGCCCCAAACTCAACTGATTGAGGTCTCGTGATACCTCAAATAATTATTTTCGGTCATTATATCTTCAAAATTCTATAAATAGAAATCTAGGCTGAATTTCAGCAATCTGTCGAATCTCTGTTAATCAGTGAGTTCTGCTCTATCTTTTGAGCATATGTGAACTTTTCTGATATTTTGGTCAACTCTTTGACTTTTGCCTTTGACTTTGTCAAATGACCAAAATACCCTTACATTTTCTCTTAATTACCAAAATTGCCCTTACTTTTCTTTCTACTCTTTTAAAATTCCATACTTGCCCTTGATCTTTTGTGTCTAATGACATTTGGATCCCTTCCCAGGGGGTCACCCATCCTTCCATTACTACCGGGTAAGCACGCTTAACTGCGAAGTTCTTAAAAGAATTTAGTCCACTAGGACCGAGGTAACCTTGATACTTTCAATCCATCACCTTCATCTTTTTCTGTATTTTCTATCTATGGTTTCTAACACAGCTTTTGACTATCGATTTGGCCTTTTATGCCTAATGACCATATTGTTCTTGGTCTTTATACTTAATGACATTTATGTCCCTGGCTTACATTTTTAATAATTTCAAAGCACTAAATTGACCAGGGTTTCTTTGATCCATTGACATCTTCTCTTTCTGTACTTTTATTCCTGGGCCTTATCTAATCTCATAACTATATGTTTAGCCTCTAATTCAATTTACAGAAAAGGGTGGATATTACAAAACACATATTACTAAACATAAATCGTAAACAGTAACAAGATATGATCAATTTGGGGAGAGCGTGTTTGAACAATAGCCCTCATTACATTTATCCTTTTCTCTTGCTTCTACTTCGTCAATTTTAGTAACATCATGTGTGAAACTCTTTTAGCCCTCTTATTTGGATTATCATGCATAGAAGACTGATGTTCAGATCCTCTTTTCTTTTCATCATTAGTTTGAGCATCATTTTCATTTTCAACGTTGTTATCCTTTTGAGCCTCCAGTTCAAGAAAACAAAAAAACATAGGTAGAGCTACCTCGAGTTCAAGAAATCAATCAAAGTAGAGATGTGGAGACAGAACCAACACATCACTATGAATGAAAAAATAAATTGTAACACAATATCATAGTTTATGCTTACAAAGTTTCATTTTATCCTTAATTCCATTGTCTAAAATGTTGGCCAAAGAAAATTTGTGAGGAAAACTGAAATTATCATCAACCCTTGATATTATTATTATGGTTACATAATGGCTAATATTTGTACAATGAAAGTCATTACATGAGGACATCCTTAAGTCACCAGTATATAACTCCATAATAGAAACTAAAAATAACTTAGAAAACTGAAACAACCTTAATGTTGAATAACTTGTTTTCCAAATATCAAAAGGCAGTTGCAAGTAAAATATGAAGTCATGAACATTAAAGAAAACATGTCAAAAACACAAATTCTCCATTGAAAACACAATTACAAGGCTAATCTAACTCATTAGCTTTGACTAACTAAACTCATTAATCATAGCCTAAAAAGGTGCAGATGAAGACAAGTGGTTGTAAATGGACAAGCTAATACATTCATTACACCAGAAGCACATAGTCTGCAATCACATAATCACCATAACCATATAAAGCATCTAGCCAATAAGTGATGAGACACCTTAATCAAATACCCACGCAACTCTATCCATCATTCCACACCATCAATCAATACAGATAAATTTTAAAAGGCAATAGCACAAAGGAAACACACAAATAATTGCCTAACCCTTCAACAAGACAATACAAAACATAATGTCATGATACATAATCTCAACATCCACATCATAATGTCATAGCCAATATTAAACAATCAACATAGTATGGCATTCATAAAAAAATGCATACGTACATAAATAATGAAAACGGAAAACAAAATATCATTTTCAGTTTATCATAAGCACATGTAGCAGACATCTTATAAATATCATTTATACTGCCAAAAAAACCAATCCAACCCATCTTGCTATGTAGACAATAAATTTTCACACCACAGATTAATAAATTATAGACCAAAAATTCAAAGATTCAATTTTCAAGATCATATCAAAGTATCAAACCTGGAGTGATGACCAATACAAGCAAGAGAGAGAGCTCATAGATTGAGTGAGAGGATGAGAGCAACGGCCAGTGCGAATGAGGATTTAGGAAGGAAAGGAAGATTGCGACCGCTATGGGGAAGTGATGGACGATGGTGACCTAGGGACTAGAGATAGTGAGAAGGGGGAGAGATTGAGTCACCACGATGAGGAGGGAGCTGAGCAATTGTTTTTTGGTATGACGAGAGGCAGGTCCATGATTTTGAAATGAATGAATCTCATTTTTTGACTTCAATCTCACTTTCTGATTTGGGTTACTTGGGACCTGTGCGTAAATTTCCTTTTTTTTTTAAATATAAGCAGTGTTGGGTTCGATTAAGTGGTATAATGGATTAGCCTGAAATCCGATATGACTAAAATTGTTAAAACAAATGTTCCTTTTTGAATGGTAGAATCAAAATATAGTATTAAATAAGTAGATGTAATTGTTGAGTTATACGGTAGCAAATTCAATGGAATCAGTTACTTATTAAGAGTGAAATGTAATATTTTTAGGTTATTAAGCCATTTCACCATAATTTATGGAGTCAGAACACATAAGCAAAATTAACGATGTTAATATCATATTTAAGTCCTTTTAAAACTTGGGGGATCAACAGTTTTAAACATAGTAAACTTGAATGATCAAAACTACCACTTTTAAACTTAAGTGACCAAAACTTAAATCGGGATAAACTATAGGGTTTAAAAGTAATTAGTCCATATAAGCATTGATCATATCCAATCATTAGGCCACTTCAGCAAAAATAACCGAGTCAAGAACATGTCAGTAATTTTAACGGCTTTAACATCTTATTTATATCCTTTTGAAACTATAAGGTCTAACGGTTTCAAACGGACTAAACTTCAGAAACCAAAAGCACAACTTTGAAACTATTGAACCAAAACCCAAATTGAGGGAAACTTTGAGGCCAAAAATTAGTTTAACCCCTATAATTTTTCTTTTTTATCTCGCCAACTTATTTTGAAAAAACTGCTCTTCAACTATTGCAGACTCGTTGTTCTTTTCATTAAGTGGCACTAAAAAGACGCATGAGATTAGACGGAAGAAGATGGGGAGTGTTTCTTTCCTCAGCCACAGCAAATACGTCCCTCTCTTCATCAGACTCTACTCAACACCCCCAAATGTGGGTCAAATGCTTCTCGGTGTCCAGACAAAAGGATGTGAGAGGAGACAAGGAAAGGTATCCAAGCTTGCCAAGGGAGAGAGAGATACTAGATGTCTCCTTCAACAATGACCCACAAATGCATTCTTCTATGAAGGAGACATCTAGTATCACTCTCTCCCTTGGCAAGCTTGGATACCTTTCCTTGTCTCCTCTCACATCCTTTTGTCTGGACACCGAGAAGCATTTGAAGCATGAAGAAATTTTACCAGCAAGACACACCAAAGCATGATGGAATACAGCCATAAACCAAGGTTTTCCAGAAATGGGAATGGAAGCATTATATGATATTTGTGTTAGAGCTATAAAATTGAGTATAAGGAAAAAGACAAAAAAAATACCACATTAATTTCAAAATTCTTAAAAGGATATGTAAATTTGTAAAAGGACAAATTGAGGAGAAGGGGCTATCTGAAAATTTAAATTGTTGGTCGATTTTACATATTTGCCCTTCATTGTGTGTGTGTGTGTGTGTGTGAGTCTCACAGTGAGAGAGAGAGCCCTCGTCGGAGCACCGCTAATGGCCAGCCAGCCATTGGAGCTCCGAATCTGGCAAGCAGGCACCCGGAAGGAGGCCACCAGAGCTCCGGCCCCAGTGTTTTGTGGATCTAAGAAGCCGACGACAGAACCCGTTTCAAAACTAAACAGGTTTGAATTCAAATCGAACCTAAAGAAACATCAACATGAAGCTTGGTAAGGAAAACCTGATGGTGTGGCAATTAGGGATCCACATGTGAAGTGTGACATTCAAACATTGTTTATCGAGGTTGGAAGTTAGGAGAAGCAACAGAACAAGAGACTCATAAGAAAAAAGTAACTCCAAACTTGACCACCAAAAAAGAGTACGTAAGAGGGAGAAAATAGAGTCGCGGGGTGAATCGGATTATCCAAACATGATTTTAGTATGTGAAAAAATTTTTATCTATAAAATTGATTTTTTTCAAGTGAATACGAGGTTTTCCCAAATACTCATCCAGGTGCGCTAGTCACAACCCAAGTGTCTCACATTCACATAACTTCAACTCTTTTTCTCGTATTTCTTGGGCCACTGTGTTCTCGTTTGTACAGGAACTTTGTGGGGTAGTATTGATTCTGATGTTTTTATTTTAGAATTTTTGCTCTTCAGATATTGGATGCACCTTAACAAAAAAAAATTGATTCCCTGACCATGACTCTATTTTTCACTGATTATAATGTCATTGAAATATATTTTGATCATATGGCTTCAATTTTAAACAATTCAAAAACAGGTAAAAAAACACTCAATTCAAACCAATTCTTATCAATACTTTATGCCGCAAGGGATTTCGTCAGCCACAAGTCTGGTAAAACTGAGAGAGCATAAATTGACAAGTTTCAATGTAGCAAACAAAAACAAATTCATATTACTTACTAGTCATTGAAGCTTTTTATAATTAAATTCCTTCCTTACAACTTCATAATAGTTCTTCCATTCTTTACTCCTCTGGTTCTCCCTTAATTCTAGACAGGACCAAAACAACCGGTCGGACTGGGTTTTCATTTGCTACATATCCAGATGCTTCAAAGTTCAATTGATTTTAGCCGTTTTTTTAACAGCGCCTACATGCCGAAAATTTCATTCTGCCAAGGCTCACATCATAAGATACACAGCTGATTCCTTAAAAGACAACAAAAACAAAAACAAAAAAAGTTCATAATCCAAAGCTGTTTTCTTCTCCACTTTAAAAAAATGGTTCCTAATAGTTCTCTCCCTCTCCACATTTCTAAATCCCTCTAGTTTTGTATGCCTGATTTCTCTGTCAATCGTCTGTCCAGGCGAAAAACTTAACTCAGAACAGGAGCAGCTGGTATATCAATAGTGGTTCCTGCTTGGATCTGGCCCCACCCAATCAGACGCCAATGCTTCTCAACACGCCTACTCAGTGCAATCTTCTCCCCCTTACTGGTGCACACGGGGGCAGTCAATTGCAACTTGGCCAAATCATTCTTCACTGCAAGCACTCTAGCCCCTGTTGACATTGATCCTATGTTCAACATGAGGATTTCCGCTTTGGCAAGCTTTGATACCTTTCCTTGCCTCTCAGATCCTTTTGTCCGGACACCGAGAAGCCTTCGAAGCAAGAAGAAGTTCACCTACAAGACGCATCAAAGTATTGAATATCTCAAGGAATGGGAATGGAAGCATTATATCATTTGTATTAGAGGTTGGCAATAACATCCAAAAATGGTTGGGTTCAATTAGAATGAAATCAATTCCCCTTGAGCAACAAAGGATTCAAACTTCATAGATAGAAAAAAAAATCATGTTGGGAAACCTACTTCTAATTAACTGACAATACTCAAATTTAATCTAGTAGTACTGAATGTCAAATAATTACAACCAATAAAATTGTGGACGATAACAAAAATTTCTCTACACCACCATGCATGAAAATAAGTAATAAAGGTTCTTACTGTAGTCTAAGTAGTAAGTGATATGTAGATGAAGAAATCATAAAATATAAGATAACCAGACTACCCTCAAGAATTTCAAAATTTCCAACCCAAAAACTCATTGCATTGTTGGAATGATAAGCCATAAGAAAAAGGCACCAACCTCAAGTTCAACATAAACCTCAGGCAGCGATCCAACCTCTCCAAGAACTTGCCCCACCAATCTGTCAGCACGTGTCAATGTGGGATCCATGGTCGTACCCACACCAATTAGACCTCCTGGCACGGCAAATTGAAGCTCATTTTGCTCAGCATATAATGAAACTATTCTAGAGTATATTTGTGTGCATCTTATATTCCCGATCTCGTCCTTGACAACTATTCCAGGTCGAACTTCAATGAATTGGTTTACCTTTAAAACACCCTGCAATGAAACGATAGATGTGTTCCTTACAAGCAAGTTGTGCAGCTATTTTGGCATCAATACAACATATAGTCACTCACTGTTTGGCATGGTAATTTATCTAGTATTCCAGGATGTCAGACTATATCTGGGCACAACCCGTTTCATAATTTTGCAATTGAGTTTATTGGAAAATTAAACTTCCCTGCAAATTATTTACAGAATAGGGTAAATTATTCCTGTTTCAGAGTTGGAATAACTCTCTCTACAGTATATTTCATTGTGAACAGGTACATCATATAAATGCTGAAGGCTCAATCAGAGGGAGCATACTCAGCGACTACAATTAACATTAATGATGATTTCCTTTCAAATTTGAAAAGATTACAGAAAAGATTATAGAAACCATAGGCATGATTATAGAAAACAAATAACAGGCATGATTATAATAGAAAACATATTCTCTCCTAATCATTGGCATGATTGTAGAAAACAAATAAGAAAAGATTACAATTCAAATTTGATTTCTAACAATTCCCAAATATTACATCAAATGTTAAACTTCCCATCATATTAGGAAATTTAAATTTCCTTTCTTACTTATAGCAAACTCTGGCCAGACCAAACACCATTCCATCAAAGGTATAAGTTGGATTTATGCATATGGTAGATTTAAAATCTCCACAATAAACACCCTCAAGGTTTTTGTAAGAAAAGATGAAAATAGGGGCAAAAAAATAAGATGCATGTGATTAAGTTTCACACGAAACAAAAATGACATGCTGATAATTATCAATTCGTGTGTGCGTGTGCACGCGCGTGCTATGCTGATTAAATTACAGTGCCACTTGGCTCTCAAACATCAACCTTATATTTCAACTATAAAAAAAAAATCACTCATTTATAGTCAGTCCTATCATTTTGTAAAGGCAATTAAAAAACATGGTTGTGCAGAATCATTCGTGTGAAATGTTGAAGTAGACTGAAACATTTTGAAAACTATATGGCATTACACATGCATTTAGGCAAAATCGTATGAAATATTAAAGTAGACGATATAGTTTTGAAAACTATATGTTATTATACATGCATTTGGATAAAAATTATTCAGAACTTAATTGGAAGAGTAAAACCTTAATTTAAAAAAAAAAAAATATTGACACACAAGAAACATTGAAATTGAAGCGTATTAATGACTGAAATGACTTACCCTGAGAATGCTTCCACCGGCGACGCCTCCTTTAATTTCATCAACTTCAAACCCGGGCTTATTGACATCAAAAGATCGGATTACTATCATATTTGGTGGAGAGACAAAGTTTCTTTCAGGGATTGGGATCTTTTTCATAATGTACTCACAAGCAACATCAATATTATACTTCAGCTGGGCTGAAATTGGGACTACAGGTGCACCGTCAGCAACAGTTCCCTGCACAGGAAATAGGGACAGGAGAATGTAAGTTACAAAGAAGTACGAAGTCACAGAATAGTACTGTAGAAAAATCAGTTAACAGAAAATTACTTGTATAAACTTCTGAATCGCTTCATGCTGATTGATAGCCACATTTTCTTGAATCAGATCAACCTTATTCTGAAGAATTATTATGTGTTGTAAACGCATAATTTCCACAGCAGCCAGATGCTCAGAGGTTTGTGGTTGTGGACAACTCTCATTTGCAGCGATAAGTAATAAAGCTCCATCCATGATTGCTGCTCCATTGAGCATGGTAGCCATAAGAATATCATGGCCCTGTAGAAATTGGAAATAAAAGATAAAAAAATCAAGTAACCGCTGTGGAGAGAGGTTCCTGATTTAGCTAGGAACATAGTTTATCATTATGATATATTGGAGAACTGATTCCCAACTATGAAACTTGTTGAGCAAGGTTCATACCCCTATTTACTATCAAAAAAATAAATAGATAAAATAAAGGGAGAATTGGGAAAAGATCCCCCATTGAAGAATTAATTAATTAAAGAATGTAACCTGCTCAGTTGCACATGTAGAAGCTCAATTGCACATGTGGAAGCTCAATTGCATATGTGGAATGGTTAGTTGCACATGTGTGGAAGGTTCCATTTTACAATTAATTCCTCAATGGGGGACTTTTCCCCAATTCTCCCTAAAATAAAATCAGGCAGCTACAAATGGATCTGATGAATGCTCATTAACTCAGTAATATTGTAGCCTTTTGAACTGCCTATAGATGGCAAAAACTACAAATTTATGTTTAGGATATTGTTCCAAAGCTTTTTAAATACTATGAATTCTATTTTGAGAAACAAGGGGATCGTTTACACAACCACACTTTCTTGACTTAACATTAAATTATAATCAACTCCATCTAGATTCTGATTACTTTCCTTTCTTGATCTAATCTGTACCAAATTTCCGTTACATGCAATAATTTTTTTTTTTTGAATAAATACAGAAATCCATTAAATCAAAGGAGTACTGCAAGGAAGGCATCCTACATCTAATTTCCTTCATCAACAGCCCGGCATGTAGAAAAGGTGATGGGTGATCAGGATACAAAAATTGCCTACGATATTGCGAGAGAATCTAGCTAGCTGGTCAGTCAAAACAGTCTGTTTTCTTGATACATGAGTAATCACAACCTGCCGATCCCTATGGAATAGCATTCTGGCTTCATCTATTACATCCTTAAAAGGTTGGCCAAAACCATTACCAAAAACCATTTTAATGAAGATACATAAAAATCAAGGGATATACAAAACATAACACACTGAAGTTAATGAAACTATGACACAAAATAACCATAAATAAAATTGCCAGCTTACTGGGCAATCCACAAAAGAAACATGTCTCAACAACTTCATCCTGCAGTTTTCAAATCCAGGCACGTCACACATAGGACTGTCTTCTTTTCCACTTCCATATGCCCTGAAAATCCAATTTAAGAGCAACATTGAAAGCCAGAAATCAACTAGAGCATAAAAGCAATTGCAAAATAAACACCCACTTGTAGCACATGGGCCTGGGACACCGTTCATCTTCACACTTGTATATCTTTGCATTCGCATATCCAAGCTTGATTGTAATATTACGCTCCAACTCATTTTTAAATCGAACGGTCTACATATTCATGAGAAACCAGAAGCAAAACCTGATTAAAATAAACATCCAAAGCATGGGCCATACATACGAGCAATACAATCTAACAGAATCACATAGTGATTTGTTGTTTTAGAATTCAAGATGTGTAAATGAAAAACAATTGGTAAAAGCAATTTATAGATATTCCAAGATGATAGTCAATCAAAAAATTATCAAGACAAGTAATTGAAAAGATAAAAACCATATTTTTGGAGGGGAGTGAACCGAACTACACAATTAATCCGTGACTAACTAAAGTCCATTTACTGAAACAAATAGAAACTTCATGATTCCCTCAGAGGCATCTCACATTCGACAAGCTTCAAATATCCACCTGAACCTTGTACTTAAATGAGGGGTTAAATAATAAATTCTAGTTATTAGCAACAACCTTAATGATGATCAGAAAATACTGCAATCAACTTGAAAGTTGAAAATAATTACCAAATCTAGCTATTTTCACCAATGAAACACAAGACCAAAAATCAACTACAAAGTTTGGCAGGAACTCATTATATCCACTAGTCTCCCGATTTCCCAGTTTCAGCAAAAGCCAAAAGGACTTCCTACATCCTGTTCCTTTACTTTTTCTCCAATAACATTTATTAACAAGGAGAAAAAAGGAGTAATAAAATGCAAAAAGATGCAACTGCCAAACAAAAAAAATTTCCGGAGTTCTCAATGGACTAAACAAAATAATATACAAGTATGATAGAGATAATTCAAGACACCACTTGCAAACAGGAATTATATGTCTTGTAAATTAAGCATTTCTTCCAATGCATCACTCTCGACATTAAGCCCAAAAAAAAATTGGATAAAGGAATACCTGAACACCTGATATTGCTTTAACAACTGTTGACTTGCCATGAGCCACATGGCCTATGGTGCCTACCAGGACATAATTACAATTTCATTTATCAGAAGGTGTCAAAAGTTAGGGTTACATAAAGTGTCACACTTCATTTGTTTAATACAAGTGAAAACAGAGTTAGATGTTTATTTTGGTTCCCCTAAGACTGACAAGTATTATATAAATTAATAAAATTGGAAACTAAAGTTACCAATATTAATGGTAGCCTGCCGAGATATGACTTCAGGAGAAAGTGGATGCAATTTTGTTACATCCAGTTTACTCAGATCCTGTTCCATCAAACCTTTCCGTGACATTATGGCTGCTTCCAACAGAAACTTCTATAAAATAATGAAACCAATTTTTTTAAATTAGATAATTTGGGTACTGTCAAGAGAAATTTCTACGGGGAATATACAACTCATTAACCAAAATCTCTCAGCAACAAACCATAATTAAATAAAATACTTATTCCAATTCATCATTTTCCTTGAAAGGCTCACGCATTATTGTCTACAAGGTTCCGTAATCAGACAAAAAAATTGATTTTCCAAAATAATGAATCAATTCGTCATCCAAGATTCAAAGTAGCAAATGTTAACAATTTAAATATCAGAGAAACAATATAATTGTTAATCAATTTCAACTTCTGATGAAATTATTATTTTATAAGTAGGTAGATATTGCAGAATTATTACACGCACTTAAGAAACAGTGTACTTTTTCAACATGACTTAAGGACTACAAGGCAAGTATATGAGAGGAGTTTCATCTCGATTTACGCAAATGTGTTTTTCTAACGATAATGCGAACATGCCTTAAGTAATATACTGCCAAACGTCCAGAAACTTATTTCTCTCCATTGCAAAAATCTCTTTTCTTTCATCTTCCTCATCTGATTCCATAGGGTCCATACCCATTCTCAATAATCATGATCCTCTAAAAGTCCCCAGTGTGAGGTATAACTAGATCCATTAACTGAATTTTGTCTTCAAAGGGTGTCATTTAGGAAAAGAACAGGAAGAACAGAAAAGGATCCTCTCATTTTGAGAAGGGAAAATGACACTCATGTTGGCACATCAAAATAATCAAAAAGCACCAATGTCACATTTCCAAAGGGCGTCTATTCATCCCCCAAATCCCCTTTGAAGAATTGCACTAGACAATGAGGAGCCATCCTTGCTACTGATGAAATGTGACTTGCAAAACCCATTGCCAAACTCTTCTTCAATCTTCTCCACTTTCAGATTTGCAATCAGCACTGTTTTATTATTCTTTAAATTATGAAATCTTAAGAAATAGGACACCCATTTCCAATCTCCAGAACCCCATTTGCCAAATTAGGAAGGTGCACATATTTATCTCCTTGATTGAACAAGACAAATTTATGATAATACTTATAGATAATTTCGCAGCATAAGCACTATATTTTGTTTCCCTAGTTTTGGATGATTGGACTTCTTAAATGTCTGTTGTTTAAATTTATATCAATTTAAATTTGGCAATTACCATCCAGTGTGTTAACTTTTTCAATCAGGCAACGAATCCTTGTTGCATTACTTACAGGCAAACTCCTTTACACACAATCAAATATTTCTGTGAGGAAACTAATGTTCTTGGATCACTTGAGACTTCTCATTTCTATCCTAATTCTCTCTACAAAAGCTAGTTTGAGGATAGTTGGGTAAACTTTCATCATATGGTCTGAACTTAATTTTCGGAGATTGAATTTCTGAAAATGGAATATATTTTAGGGTGGCAAACAAAGATCATATAATGTTGACATCTTAACAAACCAAAAGCATAAACCAGGTAGTCCTCAAAATCGGAGCTTGAACAAGTTCAATGGCGGCACCCAGCAAGACCTGAAGAGATCTGAGATTTTTATTTTGTGGAGCTTGTGATAGAGGGGATATATAATGCCATGCTCTAGAGTGTACTTGGGATTTTTTTTTTGTTGCTATAGGAGCTTTCTTTGAATGGCATTTTCTGAATCAGTAGATTACTTGAACAGTGAGGATGGGGCCAGCATGAGAGTCGTTCTCACCCCAAAAGGTTCCATTCCTCAGGAAGCACATACAGATTGGAAATTTTACCGAAAATGACCAAGATAAAGTATGCAATAAGTAAAAATCAGATGCTGGAAGAGATTGCGTTTGGCAATATATACTTCTCAAAATATTAACAGCCAGAGAAGAATACGATCCTAGAAAAAATCCACAGCGCCTTAATCATTCCTCACTTCTAACTACATTTTAAAATGTCGTGTCAACATAAGTACATAACGATTAGACACAATGCTGCCGGGAGAGCATATGGACATGCTAATTGTAACGGATTAGAGCGACAAAGGGCAGGGCAAAACACATTACGCAGGAAAAACGAAAATAAATTACCAATAGGTGAAGATAAACCAATTGTTCAACTGTAACCTTGAGTCCTTGACTAGGAAAGAAGAAGAGAAAATTTTAGAATCAACTCAGCTTAAGTGTGAGAAAAACCAATACAATACCTGATAGAAACTTCACCTCGTCGTTAGTGATATTGGCAGCAGAGGCAGCTAACAGCGACGCTTGGGATGGTGGTTCGAAGCTGAAAACGGAGGAAGCGGCCGGAGCAGCAGCTAGACGGAGAGGCAGATACAAATTGGAAGTGAAGATGGTAACTAACCAACGCGTGAAGTTTACGCTGAAAGGGAAGGGGTAGTAGGATACCCTACTCAGGGAAAAAAAATAGATAGAATAAAATGCTAATAAAAATTAAAAGAAAAATTGCCTTTTCTTTACATTTGTAAGAAACATTAATCATTCAACCTTATAATTTAGCCTTAATTATCATTTGACATCTAAATTTTAATTCAATCCAACTCAATCCCATAAATTTAATTTAGTTAAAGCTTGAAGTTTAAGCTTTAATTCACTATATACATAAATTTAATCATTTAAAAAATTAATCTCTAAGTTTAAAAGAATAACTTCAGTTAGTATATTATTATTTTCTAAAACTTAGGATCAAATATTTTAAATTGTTAAAAACAATGGGATTGGAACGAATTAAAGTTCAGTCAATTTTGACCGAGTTAAAATTATACTGACGGATTTGCATTAAATTAAAATTTAGAAACTGAATTACAACCAAATTAAAACTATATGGATAAAATGATTAATTTTCTGAACATTTTTATTGATTTATCTTAAAGAGAAATGTACATCTCAAACATTGACCCAACTTATGATTTTATCATGTATTTTAATTGGTGTTTCTCATTGGATTTTTAATATATGATTTAAGTGGAAAAGTAGATTTTGATTATAAATATAATACTCGTTTCTTGTATTTATCATATTTTTGTCTAAACACACCCTATTATGCTCAATAATAATTAAATACAACAATAGTTTAATAATGGAATCACGTATTATATAAAGTGAGTAATTAGAAATTCTAAGCATTCTTTTAATTAATAATGCAACCATGTTGGTTAACAATGAGAATTCTACTATTTTTTGATAAATAATTTTAAGCATTCTTTTAAAAACATTTTTATTCAGTTACACATTCAAGGTATGTGATTGGTTTTTTTTAAAAAAAAAGTCTATAAAAAACGAAATTCTGCAAATTAAAAATTCATTTTGAATCTATATACTAGCATCTAAAAGAAAATCATTTTGGAGTCCATAAAAAATTCATTTTAAAAGATTTCTATAAACTACCACATAAGTATATCCTTTTCAAATTCCACTTTCTTTTAGTTTTGAATAAGGACATTTATAGAAAAAAAATGTTATACCTATTGTAAGAGTTAAGACGTAAAAACACACATGATCTTTTATTAAAAGTGTCAAGCAACATATGCTTTTCACAAGTGAAAATACTTAGTTATTCAAAATATTAGTAAAAATATTATGATCATTAAATATAATCTAACACCGTAATATATGTATATGCAAAAATGGTATGAGTCACGTCACAAAAAGTAAGGATGTTAGGTTATATTTAACGATTCTAACAATTTTCTCTCATTTTAAATCTTAATGGATAATTTTGCACTTTAAAAAATATATTGTGTTGAATTCACTTTTGGTAAAAAGTTGGAGAGTATTTAATATTACACCCTTATTATAATTATATAAATTAACTGCATTCCTTAATTCAGTTAAATTAGATAAATGGTTCTTAATGTATTGGTTTCTAATTTTCTATATGGTTGGAACTTTCAAGACATCAAACAAATAATGCTTTGAAATAATATTACTTCAATCAAGATGCAATGTTCCCGGATTATTACTTCTCATATCAATAGTAACTTTGAAATCAGATTAATTTCGATGTTTGAAACTATTTATTCAAACATATATATTTAAAGCATAATGCTTATTTATTTGACATTTTGAAATCACACGAATCAAACTAATACCAATTAAAGCATAAGGACTAAATTGCAAAGTATGGATAAGTTTGAAGACCAAGAGTTTTATTTTATCTACCAATGAAACGTTGATAACTTTTAAAGAAAGCTAGGGTGTGTTTGGAATCACGTTTGAAAGCCCAAACATACATCTTAACCGTCAAAAGTGACTTCATACTTTTCAACTATTGGGGTGTTTTGGAAAGCTTCTCAACACTCCAAAAATACGTTCAACGATGTTTTTCTGCAAAACGAGATAATCTTTTTCACATATTTATCTCGTAAATGGTAAAAGTATTTCTCCACCACTTTACCAAACGGACCATATATATGTTTATTGCGTTTGATTTTTCTACTGTAAAGAGAAAAAGTTTCAACCATACACATGAAGAAAGAAGAAATTAAATGTTGAGTTCCTCCTTTTCATGATGTTCAGAGAAGACATTCTAAACACAATAGACAATTCAAATACAAATCACTTTACACTGTATATAACTTTTTTTTTAACTTAAGCCTGTAAAAGTCAAATAGGATAAAAGTTATTTTTATTACGGCTTATCCAAATATACTGAATGACGTAATAAAATAATTTATTTCCCCTAGTTTTTATAAGAGTGATAAGGTGTCTCGAGGACAAAAATATACTTAGGTTTTCTGTTTTTACTTTTTTCTTCCATGGCTTTGATTTCATTTCTATCTAAACTCGTACATATTTTTATTTTTGGTAACCCAATTCTGAATAAAAATGTGTTATTACATATTTTTATAAATAACAATTCTTTTATTTTATGTAGATTTGATAATAATGATATTTTAAATGATTTTAATTTCTTTGTAAATATATTTGAAATTGCTTTGGCAATTGACCAGAGTATGAGGGGCTAGTTCATGAGAGCAAGAATCGTGGGATTTTAAATAATGATTCTAAATCATATTTTTTTAACATGGTAAATCCACACAAACATGTCCTTTATATTTGGAATGGATTAGTGATAATATTTGGAGAAAATCCAAATAAACGCTGTGATTAATTAAACTTAACAAATCATTAATTATGTCAATTAAATATTTAAAAATTGAGTCAAATTACCTCTATACCTCTTAGTTATAAAACGAAAAAATAAATATAAACAAAATGATAATGGTATATTTATCAACTTTAGATTAACTCTCCTCCCCTCCACTTCTAATTAAATAAAATCATTAATTAGGCTATGTTTGGTTTGATGGAGGGGAAAGGGAGGAGATTGATAGAAGGGAATGGCAAGGAATGGAAGGGTATAATATTACCTTGTTTGGTTTAGTTAGAGGGGAAGGAAGGGGAAGGATTTTTAATGATTTTTTGTTTGATTCGGGAGAAGAGATGTGAGTTAATAATCAATTTACTAGTTTACCCTTATATGTTGATTTTATATTTATTTAATTGTAAAATTTATTTAAATTATTTTTCACTCATGATAATTAATCACTTCTTCTATTTAATTAATTAAAATAATTATTAAGGTGTTTCCCTCATATATTTATTTAAATATTTAAAAAATAGGATTTATATGTAACTTAATTTCACAATACTTAGTTTATATATGCTTAAATTGCCATCAATTCAAAATTTTATTTTGTATTATCAAGCCATAAAGTCAAAACTGTCTATCCATAACATATCAAGTAGTAATAATATTGTATACATGAAGAGAGGTGTTCATACCATCAAGTCATACATGAAGGGTATGGATGGAATATACCCTAATCTTTCCTTAATTAACGTCACCCCACCTTCCCTCCGTTGAACCTAACAAGGCCTTAGGAAATTGATCAGAGACATCAGCAAAGCCAAAAAAAAAATAAAAAATTCAGCCAAGAAGGCAAAGGTAAAATGGTTACGATGTTAATGGATTTGTATTTTAATTTTTGTCAATGTTCTCATTTAGAAAACCGTTGGGTGAATGCATTTTGGTAGAATGAATTTTAGCACAATGCATTTTGTCTATGGCATAATGCATTTATATTTAGATATATGTTGGATTCAAATTGTATTTATTTTGCCAAAAAAGAGCTTTTTGCTTATAATGTGTTTTGAAAAAAAGAGTTACTAAATGTTAGAATTTACAAGCTAATGAATTTTTTGGTTACCAAAGACAAATGTCTTTGCTACTCCTCTAGGCATATGGTCAACATCAAATATATGATGACTATATATTCCAGTGTGTGTATTAGATGCATAGAAGCAAGTAATACCTAAGCATCGTGTTCATGTGTGTATTAGAAATTGAAAGACACACACATGTAACTTTATATATAAGCAAACTTTGTCCCTTGACATTCTATAAGTAATAACTACATATATATAATGTGTTTCTTCAATTTTCATGCTAATTGCCAAAAAAAAAAACAGTGCTTCTGATAGAAGTAATAACTAGCATTACTTTCTGTTAAAATTAAATATGATTAAAACTTGTATATCATTGATGTTTGGGATATTAATCTTGCCCATAAGATGAGGATAATAAGTTCTTGCTTCCTGACTTTCCATACGTGTTTTTTGATACCAAGTTTCTAGGCATTACAGGAAAAATGTCATTTTGGCTATTTTCCGTCACTAAAACGAGGGTCGTTAATATTTTCTGTCGCTAAATGGAAATTTTCTGATGGAAAATAGCCATTCAACGATGATTTTTCCGTCGCTAAATGTCATTTTTCTGGTAGCGTATAAAGACGATTACACCTATCTATGTTTAAAGTATAAATGAAAATTATTTAAGCATAACCTTTCTTATAATAATTCTAACGAAATTTAATAGTTATAATATAAATTTTTAATATAATATTTGCATAGAAAAATTAATTAAAAAGTAGATACTACACAATTTATTTCCACTTTTCCATCTTATATTAAAATTATTATTTGTGTTATTTCACAGGATTTTAACTTCTACGTACATGTGCCTATGCATACAAACACACAAATATGTGTGTGATCAGATCTAATATATTGTATCAACCAATTCGAATTTTTCTCTAGCAGGTTTTTTATATTTTTGACCGTCTGCTCAATTCAGTCACGAGTCAAATGAGTCTCAAGAAAGGTGAGTCAACCCATCTCTTCTGATTCTTATTTATAAACATAAAAAATAAAAATTGTTTAACTAAGTGATAATAATAAGAAGCTCTACATTTGTTTTTAGGGTTAAAGTGCATCAGTTCCATCCAAATTTATATTTGAAGAAATGAGTCGCTGCAAACTAGAAATTCTAAACCAAACCTCTTATCCATGGGCTCCAATAGATTTAGACATTGATCACCCCAAAGAAGAAACATTAATGCAGCAAATGAAGAAATGCTTAGATAAAGTTAAGAGCTCTCAATTTAATCATGATTTCAAGGATCAACTGCAAATTCCACGAATTTCAGAGCACTTGCTTATGGTTTTAGGCCCAGAGTTGGAGATGAAAACGGTAGTTTATAATATCAGTAAATTACAATTATATAAAAATCCTAGGCTGAAACTTGCCCTTGCAATATTGATGCAAAGAGATTTAGATGGATTGGAGATATACAATATATGATTCGGTTCTTTTGACGACTGGATCTCAAATTTTGGAAGCTCTTGACTGTTCGGTTTTACAACTCAATAAAGAGGCCAAGAGGAAGGCTCCAAAATTAGCCATGTTTTTCATGCCGCACTTTTGTGTTTTGTTATACAACAATCTTCTGCAGGCAAACTGGAAATTTGATATGCAGAATAACATTGTTATATTTGGGAATAACTTTGACAAATACACTTCATCCCTATTACATTATATGGAGACATGGTTACTTGTTTAGAGTTAAAACAGGTTTCAAGGACTATTATAAAGAGTCCAGTATTAGTGGATCTGGCCATCGTGGTGCTTTTAATGGTTCGAGTTTGCATTTTTTTCAACCGAAGAAAACTGCTAACATATTAGTTTAGGTTGATGTAATGGGATATTTTTATTTTTTAGCTAATAAATTAGTGTGTAACTTTTGTGTCCTTGTCTTGTAAACGCTATTACAATATACGATGAGTTCCAAATAAAAGAAATTAATGTTTAGTATGTGTATTGAATCTGGAATGTTGGAACTGTATTTTAATGATGCAGAGTTCACGAGTATGAATATCACGGCGTTCATTATTATGATGAATAATTAAACTGATTCCATGTATGCATGTGAAGGCTGTAGACATTTTAATTTTTAGGTGCTTCTTTTACTTGTATTTTTTTTTTGCTACTATTTATTTGACTCTTATGATTTTGTTATATTATATGTAATACAATTATAGTTTTTAACAATATTATATGTAAAAACAAGCAAATGTTGCAGTGAATGAGATTTCATAAAATAGGAGAACATTTCAAAGTTACGACGTTTATCACATCAACCAAAGACTTATTAGTAATTTCTTTATATTATATTGGATACTGGAGGTTCTTCCTTTTCTTTTGGTTTTTTTTTTTGCTTATTATACATAAGGAGCTAAATTTAATTTCTTGTGCGATGATTAGAGGATGAATTATTTTGAATAAATTCATCTCCTTATATATACACACATAATATTTTTGCCAAATCATAGAAGCATATAAATAATTGCTTTTATTGGATGGTTGAATGAATGATCATGTATCTGATTTCTTTAATTAATCAACTATAACGTAAATTAGTCATTTTTAAAATTTCCATTATATCCCTATCATTAATGCAAGCACATAAGTTTTCTTGATTAAGTTTATTGGGTGAGAGGCATCACCCTTCATCATTCATCAATGGCAATTTGGGAATTTCGAAATTATCAAATACTACTGTCATCTTCCACAAATTCGAAATTCAAGGGGCAGAAAGATAAAGATTAAATTTAAATATTTATCCTCATTGTTGTAAATTAAATGTAAATAGACAAAGAGAAAGAGAAGAGAAACTTTGAAAGGAATGAGAAACTTTGAGAGGAATTCTTTTCACTTTTGAATGTGTGTTGTATGCTATGTACAAAACCCTATTTATAGGCATCTAAGAGTGACGTCCAAGAGCTATGAGCAATAAATAGTACAATCAAGATGGATGGATATATATTGTGACTCTTTGTACATACATTGTGTACATACATTGTGATACTTTGTACATTGAATACTTCTTTAGTTTCTCAACAACAATTCATGTATAGTACTTATTGCTTAGGGAATTAAGAGTTATGGACATCCACCCTTATAAAGTATTTATAACACGCCCCCTTGAATGTCCATTATGAATGTGCCTCATTAAAAACTTTAACTAGGAAAACCCTGTGGGACAAAACCCAATTAAAGAAAAGAGTACAACATTCATTGATACACTTTTCAATGCTGCCTCTTTAAAAAACTTTCTAGGAAAACCCAGTGGGACAAAACCTAGATAAGGGAAAAAGAGTATAGCGTGTATCGACTCCCCCTCATGATGACATCACTTGAGATCTTTGAGTCTGCGAATACCGATGCCATGGACAAACTTTTGAAATGTTGCACCTTTCTTCACAAGATCATGAGTGAAAAATGGTTGAGGGGAAATATGTTTCATTCTATCTCCCCTTTGATGTATCCTCCCTTCATTTGAGTTATGCAAGTTGTATTATCTTCATACAAAACTGTTGGGATATCTTATTCTAAGAAGCCACATATCTTCTGGATATGATGAATTAATAATCTTAACCAAACACATTCTCAGCTTGCCTCATGCACGGCAATAATTTCAGCATGATTTCCTGATGTGGCGGCTAAAGATTGCTTTGTTGAACGCCATGATATAGCTGTACCTCCATATGTAAATAAATATCCAGTCTGAGATATAGTTTTGTGTGAATCTGATAAGAATCCTGCATCTGCATAATTGATTAAATGTGAACCACGTTCATTGGAATAAAATAATCCCATATTTGCTGTCCCTCGAAGATATCGGAGTATATGCTTAACTCAATTTCAATGCCTTTGAGTTGGAGAAGAACTAAATCTTGCTAACAAATTAACATCAATGCAATATCAGGCTGAGTTGAATTAGCAAGATACATTAGTGCACTTATATGTAATATCCTAAAAAAAAATGGAAATCAGAAAAAAAAAGAGAGAAGGACTATATTGTAAAGTTAAAAGTGTGGGAGGGCAAAATTGTACTTTCACCCTCCCCACACTTAATACCCCTTTATATTTTCCTCCTGCACTGTGCTTTATTTGGGGGAATTCTCCAGACACGAGCACGAGGCGGCAAGAACGAAAGGGAGAGCGTCGAACTGGCGGTGCTTTCTTCTGTCGAAGGAGAACATTTTTCGCCGGTATAAGCACGGATTTGGGTTTAGGTGAGTCTCCTGAACATTCCTCTATCTTCAGATTTTTCTATGGTTGTGATTTTGGGATTTCAAAGGTTGAGGTAGGATTTGGAAAAGGATAGTTTTGACCGAATAAATTAAGATATAAGCAAGATTATAGCTTT
>JANTPZ010000739.1:0-26280 GCA_025593235.1 Vachellia pachyceras | reverse complement strand
ACTTCCAGTATATCCCTCTGTCATGATTGCAAGCTCTTTCAGGTCTAAATTTTCAGTATTTTCCTTGGCTAGTATAGTTTTCAAGATAATCTCCCTAGCCTCGACCGATGGAAGATCAACCATGATTCTGCTCAACATTGAGGATTATAAAATGAGTGAGAGACATATGGTGAAGCTAGGCATGAAGAGTGAAGACATATATACCTTCGCTCAAAGCGTCTTATGATTGCATCATCAAGGTCAAAAGGCCTATTGGTTGAAGCAAGAACTAGAATTCGCTCATCCTGTTTGGTCAATAAACCATCCCAATGGCTCATGAACTCATTCTTGATCCTCCTTGAAGCCTCATGCTCTCCACTTCTTGACCGTTTCTCGAGCAAGCTATCAACCTCATCAATAAAAATAATAGTTGGAGAAACTTTTGCAGCAAGTGTGAACAGAGCTCGGACTCTCTTCTCATCTTCCCCATACCACTTTGATGTGATGGAAGACATTGAAACATTTATGAAACTTGCTCCTGCTTCATGTGCAGTTGCTTTTGCGAGCATTGTTTTTCCAGTACCTGGAGGTCCAAAAAGCAATATACCCCTACAAGGCTTAAGAAGTCCACCTTTGAAGAGTTCTGGTCTTCGAAGGGGAAGAGTGATTAGCACTTGGAGTGATTCCTTAATTTCCTCTAATGCACCTATATCTGCAAATGTAACTCCTATCTCTTTTGCAGGGATAAGCTCTGATCTCATGTTCGCTTCATACTCATTGTCTGGAGGAACTTCCTGCCACACAAAAGTGAACTCCAGTTAACACTAAATAATGAAATACTAATATTATTTTATCACTCGTTTTCTTTTTCTTTATTCCCTTCCTCTGAAGCATTTGTGCTGATCTATTTTTCTCTTTTTGAAGAGTGAATGAAAACATACTTTCTTTTCATCAGTCTCTTGCTTTTGAGTATCCTTGACCCTTTTGCTTTTACGGAATAGGTCCAAACCATGGCACAAACTGTGAATTCCCAAGATTAGTCACTAAAATAATTTTTCTGTGCACAAATACTTAAAAATCAAGAGCGGCTCATTACATGAGGCTTCCACCAATTGGGATTTGGGAAGGATATATGTATATATATGCTTGCCCTCGCACTAGAGAGGCCGCTTCCTGGATTTAAATATATGACCTTCAACCCATATGCCAGCAACCCTTACCGTTGCTACTAGACTCACCCTCATGAAACAAATACTTAAAAATAGTTGGAGAAAATTCATACCTTTCAGATGATATTACAAGCTTTCCATTATGATATTCTGGATCCTTGGTATTCATCAAGTAGCAAGATACTGAAGATACCACAATTTCTTCAACATATTTGCTTAGTATCTTTGTATCCTTATAGCTGATTGAATTCAAGTTTGTACATTCAACATCAATTGCTGCTAGTACTTTAGCAATGTGGTTTTGGTTATCTTGAGACTGAATGGTTTTCTTGTTCTCCTGTTGTTGGGCCTTCCAGTTTTGAAGATTATTCTCACCTTGTGGAGGTTTGATCTTGATCTCGTAAGGGAATAGTGCAACAAGCCTTTCATGATCTTTTGACTGTGATGCATTTTCTAGCGATTCATCGTCAGAGTCAAGATCTTCTGACTGTGATGCATTTTCTAGGCATTCATCTTCCGCATCAATTATTCTGGAACCAAGTATCAAAACTGGCCCTGAAAGTTTCTCTAGGATTTCACGAAACAAATTATATAATTGTTCTGATTGGAGGAAAGTCTTCTCACTGTCCCTGATGTATAATATGATGGAACTTTTTTCTGAGACCAAGACCTGCAAGAATTAATATTCAGCTTTCTTATTATATTATACCTCCAATTTGAACTATAAAGTGGATTTTATATTAGGGACTTGAGGTGGCACGATTTATGGAAAGACTTGCAACTATGGTAGTTTTCAAATAAAGAACAAATTTGAGTTAGATGGAGAAAACCATGATGATGATAAATACCTTATGAAGCAACCGCATGAAGAGTTCTTCATCGATGCACATGTTAGAAGCCACCTCAGATAAGGACATTTTAGAAGACTACAAACAAAGAAAATGAGTTAAGGAAAATCACATGACAAACCAAATCAAAATGTTTGTTACTTAAAATGGTAAGATATACCAAACACACAGCAAATGCTGAAAGCAGAAAAACTTACTGATTCTTTTCTTCCACATCCATAGTTTTCCTTTATCTGTAAATAGTGAAATAGGTCAAGTACAAAATATTTGCCTGTTCTTAAACTTAAACAAATGAAGTTCAAATGATAAATTACAATCACCTTGAAAGAGAAGTCGACAATATCTAGCAGCAGCAACTGTGATTCGAATTGATGCGCTAAAGCTTTGGCAATTGTTTGCAGGTAAAGTTCTTCACAATATTGTAAAGAAAGCTAATATGTGAGTCAAATATACATGAAAACCCAAACAATCATGTGCTGGACTCATAAGATATTTTCCTTTCGGCTCTTATTACAGGTCATCTCTATTCTAATAATCTCAATGGAACTAATAAGAGGCAGTTAAACCATCAACTTAGTTTGAAAATGAGAATATTTTCCTCCTTGTTCATATTTAAAACCATGCATCGTTATCATAAAATTAGTGAGGTGGAGGAACGATTGTATGGGAAACTGAGTATGAAAGAAAAGTATTAGAAGAAAATTCACTTCAGACTTTAAATGGGAGAAATTTGGAAACAATTGAATTTAGATACTACCTAATGACTTTTAATATGGAATATTAATTCATTCTAGTAGGCGTTTTATAATAAGGATCGCATAAAATACCTTCAGGTCCGGAAAGTAGAATTGCCTTGCTTGCTGGTTGAAGGTTCTGGATGTGTCTAGAGAAGTGAAGTTGTTTTAGATTAACAAATGCAGCACTCACCAATAACTCCCGAGTTCTTTTACTGTTAAAGCAATGGAATATAAGAATTATGTTATCAGGTTGCTCTGTTTTAGCTCAATGTTACAGTAAAGCTGATGATAATCACTCCTATTTCAGTATGGTTTGAAAGGTAAACGCAACATCATTTTATTAGTGTAAATAGAATTAACAACTATGAAATGTGTAACTGAACATAATGATTCTAGTTATGAAGAAAGGTAAACACAACATCACACTTATCTGTTTCATTGAAAGGTAACTGCTTTTTTCATAACACTGTTATAAAGAAAGTGACAGTTAATATTACCTCAAGTAATAAGGGAAGTCTTCAAAAGTTTCCTTGCAATCCTTCCCATCAATCACTTGCTTCATAAGCTCTTGCAAAACTTGCTCATTCCATAGCTCTTCATTAGAGTTGTGATTCCCTCCATGGCTTGAAGTTAATCCAAGCCTTGTTCCCACACCAAACCCAACACCGGATTCTGACTCCAAAAATTCCTTCTCCGCCATCTTCTTCCCTGCTCCTTATAAATCTGATTCGGAAAAATTGGTGAACTGAAATTGTGATTGAAGAAGATACACGTTGGTTTCAACACTCTTCACTGCTTCATTCTTTGATATAGTATCACTGGGTTATATTTAAGTATCGATGACGGGCGTGAAGTTGTCTTCCGTACATTTACGAATGGTAAAAGTACCAATTGAAAAATGAAGTGAAACAAAAGTAGATAGGAGAGGATAAGAGAGTTTGGAAGGCTTCTCTGATTTGAGCTTTCATTCGCCATGTCATGTGTCATCTTTTATGCCTCATCTGTTGCCTTTTGCTTTTCATCCATGAAACCATCAAATGAAGGAAAGAAAGAGAGTAGCCAATAGAACTGTACTTTTGCTTTCTTCTTTCATTTTTCAAATTAAAAAGTAATATACAAATTAAAATAAAACTTTTGTTAAGTATTTATATACAATATCATAAAATAACTTAAATAAATCAATTTAAACATTAACTTATTATAATACATATTATATTACTTTTTAAAATATTTTGTTTGATCAAACATAAATATTTTTACATCAGTGGATCCGTTAATCAATCTAAATATTGTTACAATTAAATTATTGTTATATTTTGTTTCTAGTTATTATTAATATTATTATATTGTGTTATTGTCAATCAAATTTTATTATTTTACTACGGCCGGTCAAAATCCCAGATCAACTCTGATATGACTAACTAACCTTTGAATCAATATTTCAACCATTTTTGTGTCTGATCATATTTAACTATAAAATCATCAATAAAATTGAATGAATTATCGTTTTTCTTTTAAATGAAACTAACAGCGTTAAGATAAAAAATTAAAAGTAAAATTTTTAAACATAGGGGATCCTTGAAACTTATCATAAATTTAAATGATCAAATTTATACTTTAACTATTTTTTAATTATATTATTTTAATTATAACTATGTAATCTGAGTACACGTGAGTTTGTTAAACTTCTAAAATCCCCTTTACAAACCAAAATAAAAAAACTCTTATATAATTATTTTAAATGGTGTAAAATCATTTTTTTAAAATTATTCATATCATTGAAATTTGAATACGTCATTGGTGACATGTTCACGCATCAGGCCAAGGGAAGACAGGGTGTTTTTTGGTTTTTAGCTCTTGACTTAGGTTGACTACCCAAATCTTCTTCTTCTTCTTCTTCTTTTTAAAAGTAGACAAATCTCTATCACTTTTTTTATTTCACAAAAAGATATAACCACTTTCTTATGCCCTCACTTTCGCGTCTTTATGGTTATTATTTAAACCGAAAAATTATATATTTAATAATCTTAAAAATAAATGCGTGGGAAAAAAAAGATAGTTGAATCATAAAAATTAATTTAATGATACTTAAATTCATGAATTTCTTTTTGTAAAAAAAACGAATCACTAATATTAAAAAGAGCTGCAATTTAGGGGGGTCGATTGCAAATCAAGCTTTTAACTTCTAAATGTAATTCTAAATTTATTTTGTAAATTATTTTTATAATTATCAATTTTTTTAAAAAAATTAACTGTCATTTCCATGTAACTTACTGTTTGTGAATTTCTTTGAAGCTTCCAAGGGGACAATATGAAGTAGATTAAATACAAACAAATGTACGGAAAGTATGAACACGGATATTGAGCTCATTTGGAAAAGCGGTAGACAAGTACTTTTACGTAAGTCTCAATAAGTGAAAAAAATTATCTCATTTTACAGAAAAATAATGTTGAAATGTATGGACCACTAGTGCTTAATTTCCTTGATCCAATCCTTCACAAAGCCCAATAACGAAAGCCGATGAAATGTATGAACCACTAGTGCAAGCAATGCCATCCAAGCTAGGCTTGCTTTGTTGACTGTAACACACATGCCCATAGATGACACCCACACAACTACGAGTTTAGAGTGCCAGCTGCCCCTTCTCAACTACCCTCTTTGATGTCCCTAAATTTCGAAGGCTCTTCCCAAATATTTTTTTGGTGTCTCATTGTATAATTTGATTCTATATAAAATGAGTGACATTTTGATATGTTGTAAACAATAATTGTTATGTTTTTATGATTTTTCAAATATAAAATGGAGTTTATTTCTTTCAAGGTGTTTATCTTTGAAAAATCATAAAAAAATTGAAAACATAAGCATTTTTTGCCCATAAGATATCAAAATATGACTTATTTTACGTAGGATCCAATGATCCATTCTTTAGGTTGAACATGCAAATCCCTACTTCATGTTGTGTCTTGGCCATGTGCAAGTATAGGTTAGTAGTATGTTGGTAAGGTACGTTCCCACTTCATGACTAGTTTAGTAACAATGATGCATGTTGATGTTTTAATTAATAACATTTACTAATAAGATTGCTATGAAATCTCATTCTTTCTCAATATACAACATCTTATGCCCAAGTTCATCCAAAGGCAAGAGCAAGGAAGGAGAAAGCTAAAGCATGGAAGTGGTGACAAGCTAATATGTATACGTTGTAAAGATGGAAGCTTATGTGATTTCATGCTCAAGTTATTTAGTTTGTATAATGTATAAAGGATTACACTCATGATGTATGTTTAAGTATATCATGTTGATATGCCAAGTTATATCATGGTAAGCAAGAGAGCAAGTCATATATGCATGAAATGCCCAAATGTCATTTGCTAGAATGTGGTAAAAGGGACAAATAATCCTTTAAATCCCTAAAGGTGAGGTATAGTTAAAAGAGGGTAAATGATGTCGAAATTTATAAAATTTTTTAGATAAATAGTACTTATTCTAATGTTTAAACCAATTCATATTTTACTTAATTTGGATATATATATATATAATGAAAGTTATATATTTTCAAATTTAGAGATAAAATCTGCAAAAAAATTGAAAAATGATCTTGAATAGTACATTTTCAGGGATTATTCTGTATTGCTAGAGCATACATATGGTCTGTTAGAATAGGATTTGACCAAGAGGAGGTGAATTGGTCAGATTAATATTTTATATTTTGTTATTGTCAATCAAATTTTATTATTTTACTACCGTCGGTCTAACCCCCTGGATCAACTCTGATATGACCTATTAACTATTGAACCAATATTTCAACCAATTTTGTCTCTAATCCTATTTTTTGAACATTGATATATACATATCAAATAGCTAACTTTTCTTATTTCAAAAAATGATATGCCTTTAGAGTTATTTAAACCGAAAAATTATATATTTCATATGCTAAAAAATTAATGTTTGAAAAAAGACAGTTAAATCATGAAAATTAATTTAATGATAGTTAACTTCATGGATTTCTTTTTAAGTAAGAAATTAATTTAAAATACAAGAATTTTTTATATCTTAAAATTTAATCATATTTTATTAGCATTTAACTATAGAATCACCAATAAAATTGAGTGAATTATCATCTTCCTTTAAATGAAACTAAAAGTGTTAAGATAAAATGACTAAAAGTAAAATTTTTAAACATAAGGGATCCAACTGAAACTTATCATAAATTTAAAAAATCAAATTTATACTTCAACCGTTTTTTAGTTATATTATATTATTTTAATTATAACTATGTGATCTGAGTAAAGGGGTGTTTGTTAAATTTCTACAATCACATTTACACAAATCAAAATAAAAACCTCTCATGTATTTATTTTAATGGTGTAAAATCACTTTTTTAAAGTTGTTGCTATCATTGAAAATTGAATACGTCGTTTTTTTTTGAGTTAAAAAGGCAAACAAAGCTTGAAGGGAGTCTAAAACCTAATCCAAATGTGGGTTTATAACCCGAACAAAAGACTGATCAAACAAAAACTGCTCCATGCAATTAGGCGGCGTCACAGGGATAAGATGAATTTGATAGCCTTCATGGCGAGTATCCTTAGCTAAAATGTCAGCACACATCAAACTTTCCCGAGAAGCATGGTATAATTCCGCCTTCCATTCTCCATAAAGGAGGTGACGCGTGGCCTCCACTTCATACCGCAAACAATGATTGGTACCTCGATCTCTGAGCAAAATATTGATGGCTTCTAATGAGTCAGAGTAGACCTGCACAGCCCCCATCTGCAAAGATCGGCACACTTGTAGCCCCGTTTGGATTGCTAAAATCTCTACTGCAGTTACCGTAGCTGATCCAAGTTGTCTCTGGAAGCCTATTATCCAACGTCCCTGGTCATCCCTGATCAGTCCTGCCCATGCTGCCTGGTTAGGTGTACGAACAGATGCATCAACATCCACCCTAACCACTCCACTGGCCGGTGGTGTCCAGTGTGTATCACTCGCAGAACTCCCCTGGAAAATTTGGTGAAAAAATCTTCCCTCTGATACATCTTCCATGATGTGAAACATGCACTGTTGAAAGATTTCCCATGTGGGTGCTCTGGTAGAGTCAAACACCTGTGTACATCTGGTCTTCCATAATGTCCAACAAACATGCGCAAAGATCTTTGTCCATGGCCATCGCCCAAACCTAGCCTTACTAGGTTGGTGTTTGGTATTCCAAGAGAGCCAACCCTGTAAATCACAAGAAAAGAAAGCAGTATAAACGTTAGTGTGAAGAAATTCTTTCCAGACCGCTTTTGCTCTCTGACAGTCGCGGAGAACATGACTGACACTATCCTCACAAAGACAACCAAAGGGACACATTCCTGTCGTGGACAACCCTCTTCTAGCTCGAAGTGAATTGGTAGCGATTCTCTCATGGGTTACTTGCCACATAAAAAACTTTATTTTTTCGGGAACCGGCCAATGCCAAATCTTCTGCCAGACTGGATTAGGAAACCTGTCAGCAGGCTTCGAAAGGAAAGTGTAAGCAGATTTTACGGAGAAAGTACCGTCAGGAGAACCTCTCCAAACAAACTCATCTTCACGATCATTTGACGGAGGTTTCGACCGGAGAACCAAGTTCAGAATATGAGGGGGAAGGAAAGCCGCCCACTTCTCCGCATTCCAATTACCACTAGGAAGGACAAAATCTACAACCTTATCCTGAGAGTTTAAATGCTCTATGTTCCGCTCCACAAAATGAATGAGTGGTTGATCCATATGGGTCCATAGATCCCACCATGCCCTGGTGGAAAGTCCATTATTTACCTTCCTCCCAACCCCTGTGAGGAAGAGGTCCCAAACTTCCGTAATAGCTTTCCAGGTTAGAGAGTTAGACCTTCTCCTAACAACCTGAGGTAGTATCTAAGTCCCACAATCATACTTGGATCTAAGGCACTTTACCCAAAGAGCATCTGGCTTGGTAACCAAACCCCAACAGAGTTTCATAATGAAAGCCTTATTTTGCAATTCAAGATTTTTTACTCCAAGGCCTCCAAATTTCTTATTTTTCATGATCTGAACCCAAGCAAGATGGTGCATTTTCTTTATGTTCTCATCTTGGGACCAGAAGAAATTTCTGCTAACTTTTTCAATCTCCTTTTCTTCTTCTGTTTTTTTTTAAAAAGTAGACAAATGTTTATACAGACATATCAAGTAGCTAACTTTTCTTTTTTCACAATATAATGTTTATTTGGAACAACATATTTAAAGATAAAAGCACATTCAACAGTATTTTCAGAAAATGAGATAATCTCCTCCACATATTTATTTTAACTTATATAAAAGTACTTTTCTATCGCGTTCCTACGTACCAACTTTCTTATGCCCTCACTTTGCGGCTTTAGGGTTATTATTTAAACCCAAAAATTATATATTTCATATTCTCAAAAAAAAAATTCGTGGATAAAACAAAGATAGTTGAATCACAAAAATTAATTTAATGATTCTTTTTTTAAAAAAGTCACTAATATTAATTTAGAGAGCTGCAAATTTAGTGGGTTCGATTGCAAATCAAGCATTTAACTTTTAAATGTAATTATCAATTTATTTTGTAAATAATTTTCATAATTATCAATTTTTTTCAAAAAAAACCTAAGTGTTTGTGAATTTAATTTCTTTGAAGTTTCCTACAGACGAAATCATTTCCACATAGCTTTTATTACTCCCTTGTGAATTTCTTTGAAGTTTCCAAGCGACAATATGAAATGAATTATATATAAATAAATGTATGGAACGTATCAACACAAATAAACTCTTCTCACGTAATTACCTCGAATTAATTTAAAAAATAAAGAATTTTTAATATTTTAAAATTTATTTATATATTTTATCAGCGTTTAACTAAAGAATCACCAACAAAATTAAGTGAATTATCATTTTCCGTTAAATGAAACTAACAATATTAAGATAAAGAACTAAAATTAAACTTTTTAAATATAAGGAATCAAACTGAAATTTAATTTAAAGGGTCAAATTTATATTTCAACCCATTTTTTTATTTTTTATATTATTTTAATTATAAATCCTTGATACGAGTGAGGAGGTGTTTGGTAAACTTCTAAAATCACTTTCATAAACACTTTTACATAAATTAAAATAAATTTTTTTCACATACTTACTTTGAACTGTGTAAAATAATTCTTTAAAACTAATCATATCGTTCAAATTTGAATCACTGTCATTGGTGACATGTTCACGCAACAAGCCAAGGGAGCACAGTGCTTTTGGCTTTTAGCTCTTGACTTAGGTTGACTACACAAATCTGTCTTTTTTTTTTCCTTTTGGTAAAAACTACATAAATGTTTATATGGACATCTCAAGTAGCTAACTTTTAACTCAAAGTCAGGAGACTCAGCTTAAACATAATTTAGTTGAAAATGGTATTAAATGGAAGGTGATGAACGGGTCTACTGTGAAATTCTTTACTAGTGTCTGGTTATTACCGGGAAAGAAAATCAAAGACTTGTGTTCTAGACCTCTCTCTGATGAAGAGGAGAGCTCCACAGTGGCAGATTGGGCAGATAACGGAAGATGAGATTGTCATAGACTAAATAGCTTGGTTAATGGTGAGGTGATTTCCAGTTTAACTTCTTTCTTTTCTCCTAAATCAGCTGGCAATGATATTATGGCCTAGGGTTATACTACTACCGGACAATTTACGGTTAAGAGCGCATACTTCTCTATTGAAGAGAGTCCCCCAAACAGGTGCAGCCTAGTGTATAAATAGATATGGAAGTAGAGAGGGACTGAGAGAATAAGGATTTTCTTATGACAAAACCTTTGATAACAGACTCCCAACTAATGCTTTGAGGAGTAGGTGGTCAAGTGTTTCAGCATTGTGCCCTTTGTGTCATGAGGTAGACAAGGATGCTCTTTATGTCCAAGGAATATGTGGCTTAAAACAGTGCATCCTTCACATCTATCCACTTTCTTCCTATGTTTCCTCCGTGAATGGGATTGACTTCTAACTGGGATCTTTTTTGGGGAGCTGCTTGTTGGCTTCTATGGACTTAGAGAAATAAGGATGCTTTTGATATCAATTTTTAAGGCCTCTAGATTCTTACAACACGATCTTTGCTTCATGGAGGCTCTTGGTCCAGAGTAGTGACATTTTGCAGTTGTACTCTGACCCAGATTCTAATCAAATTCAATGGTGGTCGCCATCGGAGAGGGAGTGGGTTAAAGTCAACGTTGATGGAGTTGTCGCTCAAGTTTCCTTATAGGCAGGTTGTGGAGGCATCATTAGGGATCACTTGGGTTCCTGGATAGTGGGGTTTGCTAATTCTTGGGACAATGTGAACCACATATTGTTAAGGAATGGGCAGTTTACAGAGGCCTTCAATTAGACTTGGATTATGGTTTTAAAAAGATTATCGTTGAATTTGATGCAAGATATCTAGTCGAAATGCTCACTGAGGGATGTAATGCTGCAAGTTTTGGTGTTATGGTTACTGAAATTAGGAAGCTCATCGAAAGGGAGTGGCCTGTTGTTATTTAGTATATGCTAAGGGAGTTAAACTGTTTGGCTGATTCTCTTGTTAAGGAGGCCATTTCTTCCACCAGGGTTTACTACTCATGTCCGCACCACCTGCAAGAGTTGTGCGCAAAAGATCTTTTGGGTTTAAATCCCCTCTGTTAGTGTTTTCCTTTATTTTGAGCCTTTGAGCTCTCTTTGTTTACCAAAAAAAGTAGCTAACTTTTCTTATTTCACAAAAAGATATAGGGTTGGTTTAGAGGAAAACCAAACATACGTTTAACAGAGTTTTTTTGTAAAACGAGATAATCTCTTTCACATATTTAACTCGGTTTGTGTAAAAATACTTCTCTACCGCATTTTTAAACAAACACATGACCACTTTCTTATGCCATCACTTCTCGTCTTTAGGGTTATTTAAGCCTAAAAATTATACATTTCATATTCTTAAAAATAAATGCGTGGAAAAAAAAGATAGTTGAATCATAAAAATTAATTTAATGATACTTAAATTCATGAATTTCTCTTTTTGAAAAAAAACGAGTCACTAATATTTGATTTAAAGAGCTGCAAATTTAGTGGGTTCGATTGCAATATCAAGAATTTAACTTTTAAATATAATTATCAATTAATTTTGTAAATCATTTTCATAATTATCAATTTTTTTCAAAAAAAAAATCTACCTGTTTGTGAATTTCTTCGAAGTTTCCTACAGGCGAAATCATTTCCACATATCTTTTTTTGCTAAATTTCCACGTAGCTTTTGTTCCATTGTGAATTTCTTTGAAGTTTCCAAGCGACAATATGAAATGAATTATATATAAACAAATGTACTGAACGTATGAACACAGACTATATCGGTGGTTCTAGTCAAGAGCCATTCTAGTGAATAAAAAAAAGCGTGATAAAATTACCATCAATTCTCAGCAGTAGCTGGTCCGGTTGTTATTAACGACTGTTAATGATAACCAGATGCTGGGATCTGATAGTAATTTTACCAATATTTAAGATATTTTTTTATTATTTCCTCTGTTTGAGACATTATGGTAAATTTCTCAAGTAAAAAATACCTTATCTAAAAGAGTAAGAAATAAAGAATTAAAAAGACAAACAACCTAAGAGAAAATATTTATTGTTTGATTTTTTATTTCCACATTCTGTACAGAAACCCTTTTTTCCCTTTTGTCAATATCACATCAGCCACATTTTCTAATTATCCTTTAAGTGCATTTGTTACCTATGCCCTTTTTTTTTTTGCTCTTTTTTTTTTATCGAGATCGCCATATATCCGGCGGCTTACGGCAACCGACTACTTCAGACTCGAGAGGAATGGTGTGCTGCCCGACGCCTTTGGCTTACCATTAATAGGGTTCACCCCTCTCCCAACAAGTGCACTTTCTGGGAATCGAACACGCGTTCTCATCCTTACGGGGGTATGAGCTCATATTACCAGCTCGACCAACAGCTTGTTGGTCCCTTTTTTGGCTCTAAAGATGGTTTTAAATCACTATGACCATATGAAATTCATAAATGCAGACAAAAAACAAAACGTTTGAAAAAAGACAGTTAAATCATGAAAATTAATTTAATGATAGTTAAATTCATGGATTTCTTTTTAAGAAAGAAATTAATTTAAAATACAAAAATTTTTTATATCTTAAAATGTAATCATATTTTATTAGCATTTAACTATAGAATCACCAATAAAAGTGTTAAGATAAAATGACTAAAAGTAAAATTTTTAAACATAAGGGATCCAACTGAAACATATCATAAATTTAAAAGATCAAATTTATACTTTAAATTTTTTAGTTATATTATATTATTTTAATTATAACTATGTGATCTGAGTAAGGAGGCGTTTATTAAACTTCTACAATTACATTTACACAAATTGAAATAAAAACTCTCATGTATTTATCTTAAATGGTGTAAAATCACTTTTTTTTTAAGTTATTGCTATCATTGAAAATTGAATACGACATGTTCACGCAATATGGGAAGACCGTGTTTTTTTGGTTTTTAGCTCTTGACTTGGGTTGACTACACAAATCTTCCTCTTCTTCTTCTTCTTCTTGCAAAAAGTAGACAAATCTTTATATACACATATCAAGTAGCTAACTTTTCTTTTTTCACAAAACGATATAACTACTTTCTTTTGCCCTCACTTCACGTCTTTAGGGTTATTATTTAAACCCAAAAATTATATATTTCATATTCTCAAAAGTAAATGCGTGGAAAAAAAAAGTAGTTGAATCAAAAAAATTAATTTAATGATACTTAATTCTCAACATTGCACTTAGCAAAAAAAAAAAAAAATTCTCAACATTGCAAGCATATCAAATCGAAGTTATCTAAATCTTCGTATTCTATTGCTCTCTGCTTTGAATGGGCCCATTTAAGAATGAGGTAGAGAAGTACTTTTACGCAAGTTGAAAAAAATATATGGATGATATTATCTCATTTTACCGAAAAATATTATTGAACATGCATTTGACTTTTAAAAAAAAACCCAATGTTACTTCATTAGCGCGCTTAACTTTTGTACATACGTTAAAGCACATGTCTACCTACTAATGTTACGAGTGTTAACAGTACTAAAGGAGTAAAATTAAAAGAGTTGACAAGAAGAAAAAACACAAAGTTAACAAATTAAGAATTAAAGCAAATTTCGTTTACCTTGAGAATGGTTTTCTTAAAATTAAGAACATTGGTTAAGTTCCTTATTCGTAGAAATATATTTTTTTTGGTTTTATTAAGATACCATATTTAATATTAAATCTGATCCTTACATATAAGATAGAATTATCAAATTTAAGGACGTTAAAGAAGTTAATAAATAATTTTAATGTATTTATATTTATCATTATCTTCAAAATAATTTTTATGACTTATAATATAAGGATACATGGAAATATTTTAAAGAAATCGCGTAATATACTACATCAATCCACTATATCTTATATTAAAGATCAAATTTAGTAATTTATTATGGAAATATCCCATGAGAAAACCCTTATTTAATATGAGCATCAATAATGGACAAAAATAATAAATCTAAGAGATAAAAAATAAAATGAGTTGCGGTATTGCAATTTGAATCCAAGCAACTCATCAAATAATAAATGAATTAATTAAATTTAAACAGCCTTTTGTCGAAAGTACATGAACACACAGAAATTAGATAATTGGGATTAGTGATGCATCACTATCTTAAACAAAAGGAATTGACTATATATACTTTTCTTGAGTTGGCTGGAACATGAGTTTCGCTTTTTAAACAGCCTTTTGCCGAAGGAATTGACTAGAAAATTGGAAAATCTTTTATTCTCCCTTTGATAGCTTTTTATCCATTTAAGCACTTGAATCCTAATCGAAGTTTCCCCTCCAGTTTAATAATGTTTTTTTGACAAATATAATTTTTAAAACAATTATCCACAACATTTTTCTTAAAATTGATTTAAAAAAGTTTTAAAAAATAGAAAGCAGAATAAAACCATAAAGTTCGATCTCTGCTTTGAATTAAAAATATTTTTTTAATAAAAAAATTGATCATTGTGCACTAAAATTATAATGACCTCCGTGGAAAATGGAGTATGTCTATGAATATGTATATAAAGGCCTGCAAATAATTCGGCAAATTAATTCCAGTCCCACACCAAATATTCAAAAAGCTCCCGAATCAACAAATATAGAAGTTTCTATTACAAAGATATTACAAATAAGATCCCAAATTCAATAATGTTACTTACTCGATGATCAAATTATATATATATATTTTATACAAACATTTTTTTAATAAAATGTTTTGCCTAAAGCTGATGTTTATTGCTGATCTACCTTTTCATCAATTGACAAGGAATTAAAAACGTGATGAACAAGATTACATTCGAACTTTTCTATTATTTACATTTTAACCCCAGTACTATTGGGCTTGGGCCTAATCTAACAAGGTAAGGATTGGGCCTAATTCTCCAACATTCGAAATACTAACATCCATTATGCTTCATTTCCTTGATCCAATCCTTCACAAAGCCCAATAACGAAAGCAGATGAAATGTATGATCCACTAGTGCAAGCAATGCCATCCAAGCTAGGCTTGCTTTAGAGTGGGGAAAACGGGCCAGCCCGCGGATTGTAGACTGGCCCGTATGGGTTGTGGGTGTGGCGGGCTGGCCTGCCATAGCCCGCCAAGGCAACGGGCTGAAAAAATTCAGCCCGAGCCCGCACTGGCAGGTTGGCGGGCTGGCCCGCTAACATGTCAGTTTTTTTAAAAATTAAAAATAAATTTATTTTTTCATTTTTATCCAGTTTTTTCTATGAGATAATATATTTACATGATTCTATTTCCAATCTAATCAATAAGTTTATAATAATTTCCTAAAATAGAGTTTAATGTTACTTTTTCCTTTGTAAAAAAATATTGGGATAAAAAAAGGTAAAATATATATATATCATATGTATTTTTAAAAAAATATTAAATCGGCGAGTTGGCAGGCTGGCGGGTTGAACGGGGCGGGCTAAAGGAGAGGTATAGATAAAAGAGGGGAAATGATGTCGAAATTTATAAAATTTTTTAGTTAAATAGTACTTATTCTAAGGTTTAAACCAAGTCATATTTTACTTAATTTGGATATGTATAATAAAAGTTATATATTTACAAATTTAGAGATAAAATCTGCAAAAATTGAAAAAAAAATGATCTTGAATAATACATTTTCATGGAATAATCTGTATTGCTTGAGCATGCATATGATCTAGCCAGTATTTGTACCCTATAGCGAAATACATGGGTTTCAAATGGAGATTCGAACCACTTGATTTCATTTTTTTTTGGAATTAGTTATAATTTTTAAAAGTTGGCAAGAATTTCAAATTACTAAGTGAACAGTAACTTGAAAAAAAAATTTTAAAATTTCATTTGGTTCACCAATTCTTGATTTTGGAAGACATTCAAGTTGTCTAGTAAAAATCTCTTTTGATCATTTAAAGCACTGTAAAGGAGGTGTGACACAACAAACATAAAAAAATGAATTCGAAATGGCTCTTTTGACTATTACTGGTTTTTCAACTGCTACAATATGAGCTTTGAGATCCCCATAAATTCAAAATCGTTTGACATGCATGATTTTGTAGCAGTTTGACCAATCGTTACTAGGTTTGTTAATAGTGATTAAAACCGCTCCAAATACATCGATTTAACCACTACGACCAATTTTTTGTAGTGGAAGGGAGTCTAAGATGAGACGAAGGTGTTGAAGAAGAAGTCGAGCCAAGGAAGAAGATAAGAGTGATGCTACTGTTCTTCTCACCATGTTGTGACAACAACGACCTCTTGGTCTCCTTTCCTCTTTATTTGACCCAATAACTGGTCCTTGAGAAACCTTTGGTCCTTGAGAGATGCCCTTTGACCTAGCCACTACCATCATCGGTGAGGATTCGCCATTGTCACCAAAGTTGAAAGGAAAATCTAGAGATTGAGGGTGAGAGGAAGGGAGAGTGTTGGGAAGAAGTGGGAAGAGATAAGGGAGAGTGATTTTACAGATTCCGAGGTAAGTATGTGAGAGGATTGTTGTCTCGACTTTCGTGCAACGTGGATTTTTAGCAAGACATGTACCATAGGGAAGGTGTAAAATCCTAAAATTTTAATTTTTAAAACTATCATTAGAAAATATTTATCTAAGGAATTGAAATTTATTATATTATTTAATTAACATATATTTACTTAAATATAATTTTTAAAACTTAAAATAAATTATTATATATGAAAAAAATAAGAAGAAGAAAGAGTAAAAGGGGTCATTTTTGTTATATCTAAATCCTTTGTGCAAATTGTGTAATTTTTGCCATAAGTTTTATTTAAACACACCATAGGAGAGAGGGCTCTGCATTTTTCTTTTCACACCGTTCATCTGTGTTCTGTTATAACACACCTTACTTGAACTCTTTAACTTCATAATAGATCATTATTAAACCACTTTTAGGCGTTACACAACTTGAAAAGACCAAAGAATTGAAATTTCAAAATTCTTCTCAGGTTACTATTCATTTGGTCAAAAATTTCAATTTTCTAGCCCAATTTTAAAAATTCATAACTAATTCTAAAATTTTTTGAAATTGAGTGATTCCAATTTCTACATAAAGCTTATAACATTTCCTACAGGGGAAAATACTTATTTGTCCAAAAACTTATCCAATCAATGCAGTTTATTGCGTAATGTTACACTGTTCATATGGTCATTTTTCAATTTTCCAGATTTTCTCTTGAATTTGGAAAACCATAACTTTCTGTATAGATGTACAAATTAAATAATCTTGTACTAATTTTATAGCTCACCATATAAACTATTTGTCCAAAAAATTTCAACTTAATTGGATTTATTTTGCTATTTTTCTTGTAGCTCTAAGTTAAGGACTTTCCAAGGGTTTTGGACCCCTTTTTGCACTTTAACCATTTCCAAAAGTTGATTTTAAACATGCTCAACTATAGCTAGTTCATCCATCATAATTCTACATGTATTTATACTTATACATACTTATCAAGTAAAGGTTTAGGAATTACATTAAGTCCAAAAACACTTAAACATGTACCTCAAGAAACATTGTATAATTTAACAACTAAAATAACCAAATAATGCTTAATCTATTCTTTACTCACCTTTCCTTTGCCCTTACTTGAACTTGTACCTCTTAATGGTTAGTTGGGGAAAGTGAGATTTCAAAGAAATCCCAATAGCAAAAGCAATCACACATCCACCAATATGCATGACAATTATTCAAAACTCAGTAACATGCATGAACATGTGAATTTCACAAACTTTTACACTTTGCATATGGCCATAGCATATTAAAATTCACATCATCACATATTCAAATATCACAAGTTTACCGTGCAAGAAGCACAATTTCATAAATATTCATCTATTCATTATTAGTGTAGAGTTAGTAGCTTTTGCTACCTTATTCTTTTACTTGCACTTAAATTTGTATGCTCTCTTGCTTTTCCTTCTAAGAGTATTCTTTGATAATCCTCTTTCCTATACACAACATAATGTCATGGCCATCAATACCAAGACAACTCCAAGCCATAAAATACACTAAAACTAGACGAAACTTCTTCTTGAACATTATGAACCCTAAAGCTCTTAAACTTGTCAAAATTAATTCCAATGCTTTCCAAATCATTTTCTTACTTCCACCCTTCACAATTTTTCATTCTAAAGCCAATGGAAGTATCAAAATCATCAAAAACTCATCCCTTCCTTAAGAATTCCAGCTGGCTGAAAATCAAGGAAAATGGAAACAAAATGATTTTCAACTTCAATGGCATGTAATGGCATAGTCTTATTCTCTTACCTCTTCTCATGCATTATTTGACATCAAAACACTACTTTCTATACAAATAGAAAATTGGACAGCACCTCCCCTAGGGTTTTGAGATTCCAAAATTTCATACAAACATCAAACCAACAAAACTATACACCAATCAACTCCTTAACTCGCATAGAGTTGTTTGGTACCAATTATTTGAGCTAAATCCCTCTCTCTCATTTTCTCTCTCAAGAACCCTAACTTTACAACAGCCATAATCTCAAAAACCACACTATTAGAGTGAAGAGGAGGTTATAAGGATCAAGAATATGTAAAAGTTGTCATGAAAGCTTACCTAGACTTGAAGTTCTTGAAGATTTTCTTCTCTTCTTCCTCCTTCTCAAAGTGACGCTTTCTCTTCTCTTTTTTTGGTGTTTTTGGCCAACCAAAATGGCTAGTGTTGATGCCATATTTTGATGATAACAAAATGATTTCAGGAATTATAAACTTAAATTATTATTGATTAAGTGTTGATTTTGAATTACCCGTGTTCTATGCTTCAATAAACAAGTTTGTGTGAAAGTATTGAAAATACTCGAGTGCTGTGAAGTGAAACTTGAGTATTGAACCCTTTTCATGAGTTAAAAATAAATAATCCAGAAAACACTTGAGTTTTTGGAGAAAGTGTTGATAACACTCATGTAGTAATTATTGATACTCGAGTATTGTGAGCCAAAATGGTTCTGTGATTCAGCACTTTAAATGAAAACTTGAGTATTAGGTTGAAGTGTTGACAAAACTCGAGTGATATCTTTGAAACACTCGAGTATTGGTGCTTAAAACGTTTTGAAACTGAACACTTTCATGGAAATTTTGAGTATTGGAATAAACTGTTGTCAACACTTGAGTATTGATTTTGCAATACTCGAGTATCAAGTTATTTTTCATAACGAGCAAAACACTTTAAGCAGAATACTTGAGTTTTGAATGAAAGTGTTGCCAACACTCAAGTGTTTATTTTGCATCACTCAAGTATTGAACCCTTTTCAATGTAAGCGCAACACTCTAAGCAGAATACTTGAGTTTTAAATAAAAGTGTTGTGAACACTCGAGTATTAATTTTTGCAACACTCGAGTATCGAGCATTCTTTTCGAAACTAGCACAATACTCTAAGCAAAATACTTGAGTTTTGAATGAAAGTTTTGTGAACACTCGAGTATTCATTTTACAACACTCGAGTATTGAACTTTCTTCTTCACAAAGGCGAATACTTGAAGCAGAACACTTGAGTTGTAATGAAAGTGTTGTCAATACTCCAGTATTAACTTTCAACACTCGAGTATCAGGCTATTCTTTGAAAAAAACACAACACTTGCATGAAAAACTCGAGTAGCAACTAAAAGTGTTCCCAACACTCAAGTACTAAGTTTTAATACTCAAGTACTGACTGCTTTTCATCAAACAAGTCGAAAATCTTTATTTAAAACTCGAGTATTGGCTTGTAAAATTAAAAATGCTTGGTTATCACTTGAGTATTGTGAAACAAAACTCGAGTATTACCTTCTCAATGGCTATTTCTTTTCTAACAGCTTTTCACTTGCTCTCTGTAACTTTCCTTATTCGTGATTAACAATGCAGAGATCCAGAATCATTGAAAGAGAAAAAGCTACACCTATTACATAGATTGAATGAATCAGTCGTCGTCGCCAACATTCCTCAGATGCATTTAATGCAACATTAATGGTGAAGATGAAGAGGTGGTTCATGAGAGTAACAGACATTAAAATGTCTCTAATGGCATTTTCATTACTTCTCAACTATAAAAGTACAACGCATTCATTACAGAGATAATGACGAACATTCCGAGCATTCAAAGCTATTTAATACTTTCTCTATAAATCATTCAACTTTCTTCTGAACCTTAGTATTCCCTATCTACTCTTTTGAGAGAGCTTCTTTGAGCAAAAATCTTTTGTAAATCTGTTTGATATTTAAGGTTGGGACCTTGAGTCAATTTGGTTGAGATTGTGACAGAAAACAGAGTGCGTGAGACTATGTTTTATTGCTTATTGTAAGGGGAGTGTGATTCTCCATTGTAAAGGAAGAGTTGGCCTTCTTTGTTGCTGATTACTGGATTGAAAAGCTCAGAGGTGCTCTAAGGATTAGACGTAGGTCAGAAGGACCGAACCAGTATAAATCTCCTGTGTTCATCCCCTCTTTACCTTGCTCGGTGAAATTGTTTTAATTTTGTGATTTCTATTTTAATTTTTAAATTGACCAATTCACCCCCTCTTGGTCAAATCCTACACTAACAGTTAGTAAGGAGGTGGAAAATGACTTAATAAAGAAATAAAAATTATCTAAGTGTTGTGATGGTTTCTTGCAAAGTTAGCTTGATCCAAAGGCTACCATTCTTCTAACACATTTGACACCTTTTTGATATATATATATATATCTTTAGCATTTAAGGGCTGGAATTTTGTGAGCCAACCCAAAGAATGACATGTGTCCTTGATCCAGTACAACTTATACCGATAAAGTAACTTTGTTCTGATAAATTCTACTACTTGTTTGAGACATTTATTTCTCTCTTTTGGTCTTCAATTAGGACCATTACAAGTGGCACAAAACATTTATGACATGTTTACTTTGAAAATTTTATGAGTCTATAAAGTTACTTTACGCTATTGTAACACCGATAAAGCGACTGGCCAATATGTAACTAAATCCAAGGGCACAAAAAATTCCTAAAATTCTTACTTATATTCTTACATTTTTTCTTTCCTCATATTGCTTCCCAGAATGTCTTTAATTAATTTTTAAAGAAAACCCTAATTTCAGGGCTTCTCCGGGTCTTTTCCTTCAAATCCTATAAATCGCTTTTCTCGTACTCCAAGCAACAATTTTATAAAATACTAGAAATCTCAAGATATTTTTTCTTTGCTTTAAGATCAGATTTTTGAGGCCTCCTGATACTTCACATAATTATTTTTGGCTACTTATTTCATAAAAATGCCAAAAATTAAATGACATTTAAAATTCTCTTAACAGTAATTTAGGTCGATTTAACTGAAACCGGGCCTCACATGCTGATCCACGACTTTTTCTCTACATTTTGGATCTCTATGAATTTTTCTGATATTTTTGGTCAAACTTTGATCAAGTTGACTTTTGACTTTGGTTAAATGACCAAAATGTTGTTGCACTTTGTCTTATCTACCATTAGGGCAGAGTAATGGGCGGGACAGGCTGGCCAGATGGTCAACCCATAGCTCGCTCGTTTAGATTTAAGTGGGTTCGGGTTCAGCCCGAACCCGCTGGAAGCCCGTTTCGGCCCTATAAATGGGTTGCTCAAAAACCTATCGGGTTCAGGCGGGTTAACGGGCAACCAGCTAGTTTTTTTCCAACGCCACTTGACACTTTCGAACAGCAGAGCACGGCAAGTGATGAAAATACCCATTACGGATTCGAACACAAACAACACAGCATATTATCTTCTCTGACCTTCAGTCTAAAATCCAAACAGCGCATGAAAAGAGCAAAAACGTCGGATTGCAGAGAGTAGAAATACCCAAAATGGATTGGAATGAGATGGAAAATTAATGGAAAAGCAGAGAGAATGAAACAAATACTAGGGACAATTGACCAATCGGCGTGAGGCTGGAAGGCAAGAGATAATCGATGAGGGCGGAGGCTGGAGACCGAGAGCAGCAAAGCGATGAAGAAAGTGTGAAGCAGGCGAACAGCAGAGCGAGAGGCCAAGCCGAGAGCAACAGATGTTGTGGCGAATTCGGCAAGGGCAGCAAATGGACATGGCGAATGGAGGGTCAGGAGCGCCGAGTGGACATGGCGATTGGCAAATCCGACTAGGACTGGGGTTATTCTTTCACCAGTGATGAAGAGAATGGAGGAATCATGAGCGTCGCAAATTTGGCTAGGGATGGGGTTATTCTTTCACCAGTGATGCAGAGAATGGAGGAAGAGGAGTCAAGAGCAGACGCGGCCGTGTGGAGAATCAACTAGGGGTTGGGGTTTTTTTATATGTTGAGATTTATATATTAATAAATATAAAAATGTGTAAAATCTAAAAAACATATGAAGGACTGAAGGAGTCAAACACGGGACCTCATATTTGAGGTATCCCTCATTTGCCACTGGACCATACATCATTATTGTTATGTAAGTTAGAAACTTATATATTATATAATAGATTTAACGAAAAAAATAATTATAAATGGGCGGGCACGAGCTACCCAAGGGTGTGCCTATTGCCCACCCGTTTAATGCAAGAGCCCGTCCCGTTTGCGCCTGTCATGAGGGCCCAAACGGGAAAAATTGCGGGTGGGTTCAAGCGGGTCTAGCAGGTTCTGGGTCATTTGCTCAGCCTTATCTACCATAATGCTCTTACTTTTTTAAACTTTCATTTTTGCCTTTATTTTTAGTGACATGTGGGTCCTTCCTATAAGGTCACACATCATGTCATTTCTCCAAGCTAAGCATGATTAACTGTAAAGTTCTAATAGAATTTGGTATCTTAGAGCTAGGCTGACTGTGATCTTTTCGGTACATTAACTTCCTCTTTTTTCTGTACTATGTATCTCTGGACCTTAACTTGGCCTATGACTACCGATTTGACCTTTATTTCAGATTGCAATAAAACATAGATATCACATTTCTCTCCTTAAAATAAATTTCATCCTTAAAATTTATGTACCTTATAAAAATAACTCTGTATATCTGCTTTTCACGTCCTTCTTTATTTCTTAGGTAGCTTCTTCAGATGTTAACCCTTCCAAATAACTTTAACAATCTGAATACTTTTATTTTGGAGTTGCTTTATCTTCCGATCAATGATATGAGATGGTCCTACTTCATATGATCAGTTATCTTGCAATGCAATATTCTCATGTTCAATAACATGTGTTGGGTCTGGATTATATTTCTTTAACTGGGAAATATGGAAGACATTATAAATTAGACTCAAGTTTAGGGGTAAGGTTAACCAATAAGCTACTGGTCCAATTCGGTCTAATATTTGAAATGGTCCAATATATTTAGGATTGAGCTTCTTCATTTTTAAAGATAGGCCTACTCTTGTTGTTGGAGATACTTGAAGAAAAACATTATCTCCGATTTCAAATTCCAAATGTCGTCTTCTTTGATTTGCATAGCTCTTTTGCCAATTTTGTGATGCTTGTAATTTTTTCTTTATCATTTCTACCTTAGCAGCAATATTGTCTACTATCTCTGACCGGAAATACTGCTTTCTTTAACCTTTGTCCAACATAAAGGAGATCTGCACTTTCTTCCATATAAAGTTTCATAGGGTGCCATCTATATACTGGTATGATAGCTGTTATTATATGTAAATTTAGCTAATGGCAAATATACATTCCAATTTCCCTTTAATTCTAGCATACACACTCTTAACATGTCTTCAAGTATTTGAATCGTTCTCTCAGATTATCCATCTGTCTGACGATGATAAGCAATGCTAAAACTTAGTCTTGTTCCAAGTGCCTATAGTAAAGTCTTCCAAAATCTAGAAATAAAACGAGGATCTCGATATGAAATTATGTTCTTTAACACCCCATGCAATCTAATTATCTCCTTCATATACACTTCTGCTAAATTCTTTAATAGCCAGTTCGTATGCGTTGGCAGAAAATGTGCTACTTCATCAATCTATCTATTATTACCCATATGACATTATGATTCATTGCCTCTCGAAGTTAAAAGATAGAGAAAAGAAGGCAATATGCCATTATAGAAAATAAGGACCTAAATGTAATTTTCAAAGGAGGGCTAAAGTGGAAACTTGAAAGAAATTCAAGGACATTTTAGCAAGTAAGTAAAAGTGCAAGGACATCTTAGTAAATAACCAAAAGTTAAAGGGACATTTGGCAAATAAGCTAAAATCAAGGAAATAATGGCCATTTTTGAAAAAGATAGGGACATAATATTTATTTTTAAAATAAGGGACAAAATGGTTATTTTGAGGAAAAGCCATGGGCATTTTGGTAATTATGAAAAGTCCAAGGATATTTTGGTTAAAGTTTGACTAAAATATCAGAAAATTTTTATATCACAATTAGATGGAGAAAAATTTCACTGATCAGCAAGTTAGGCTCAGTTTAGATTAAAATGACATATGTTTCCGATTAGAGAATTTATTGGCCAATTAATTTTTGGCTATTTAAATAATAATTAGCCAAAAATGATTATTTAAAATATCTAGAGGCCTCAGCTGTCTTATCTCAAATCAAGGGAAAATGCTTGAAAATTCTAGTATTTTATAATATTGTTTCCAAGAGAAAATGAGAAACAATTTCCTTAATCGGAAAGAAAAGGTCCAGAAAAACCATGAATTAGGGTTTTCTTTCAAAAATTAACTAAAGATATTCTGAGAAGCCATTTGAATAAATAAAAAGAGTGATGGTATCAGGAAGAATTTTGAAAATTTTTGGTGACCTCAAATCAGGTTAACAACCAAAAAAGCGTCTAAACGTATTTTCGGAAGTGAAAAGTAACTTTATAGAAATATAAAGTTTTCAAAAGTAAGAGTGTCATAAATGTATTTATGCCACTTGTGAGAGTTATATTTGAAGGTAGTCACACACAAAACAAGCCTAGCCTATTTTTACCCCTATTTATAGTACTTTGATGACATCAAGACATGTTCAAATCGTCGTCCTTATTTTGATTATTACTCTAATGTTGGTTTGTCAACATCGACAAATTTGTTCCCTTTTGTTGGGAGATGTGACACTCCTTAACTTAACCTTTAACCTCATTATAAAGTAAATTAGAATCAAAAGGAAGCCTCATTATGAACAAAGGGTCCAAAAGTTTCAATTTGAAAACTTTCAAGTTTTTGAAAGTTACTATTCACTGCATTTTGGACCAACTTTGAAAATTCATAACTAATTATAGAAAAATTGACATTGGGTCCTTCTAATTTCAAAGCTTGTAAGTTCCTATATAAGGGAAAAATACTCATTGATTCATTTACTTGCCCAAATGATACAGTTTAATTCGTGAAAAAGTATTGTTCATTTGATCATTTTTCTATTTTCCCAGGTTTTTCAGTTATTTTTTTGAAACTTTGGAGCTTAATAACTTTCTGTACAAAATTCCAAATTTAGTTTTATTTTCATTTTTTTAAAGCTTGCAATATGAACTATTTTTTGGTAAAATTTCATCTCATTTGGAGTTCATTTGCTATGTTTCTCATTAGCCCAAAGTTAGGAGTTTGGTTGACTTGACTTCAACATTTCAAGTTTTCCAATTCCCATACTTTTCCAAATGAAACCCTAACTTCTACTTCTTTCTTAACCATGTTTAATCATGCAATTGAGGTTCTTTAACTAGCATATACCAACATATAAGCATATGTTTATATCACATATTACATGCTATACATAAATTCTCAAATAGCATGATATTACAACATAGTTTAACTAACAAAGTCTCATCAAATTCCATGCCTCAAGCCTCATACATTTTCTCTTTTCCTTTTGATGAGCTTGTACCTAGAAATGGTTAGTGGGGGAGGGTGAGATTTTTGGAAATCCCAATAGCAAAGCTTACTAACATACATGAAAAGTTTGCATGACATGCTTTAAGTTCATAAATTATGTAACAAAGTCAAATTGTGTACCAAGCACATATTCAATGCATATGGCCATAGCATAATGTTACTCATAAACACATTCAACAATGTCATAA
>JANTPZ010000738.1:0-26951 GCA_025593235.1 Vachellia pachyceras | reverse complement strand
TTTTGCTTGCATGTTTTGGTGTAAATGGTTATGATGCATATTTTCTTGAAGTTTTTGTTATGTTGTAACCTAAACCTCTACAAAAGTATCATGTGGATGAGTGATGAAGTATGCATGATGATGAGCTAAAAGTAACCAAGAATGGTAAGGGAATGGTTGTACATGTTTAAGAAGTGTTAAGGAACCAAAAAAAGGTTTTGGTGAATTTTTAAGAAAATTGGTTTCCAAAACTAAAAGGGTTCCAAAAGCCCTGAAAAGAATTTGCTTCAAGCGACAGTTAAAAATAGCAAACGGGCTCCAAATGGGCTAAAATTTTCCAGTAAAAAACTACATATATATAAAGCTTTTGAGAGTTATGATTTTTCAAAGATTGAGATAAAATCTGGAGGATTGGAGTGAACCATTTCGGACAGTATGTGGTTTTTGAATAAACTGTATCAAATGGGAAATAATTGGAACCCATGAGTATTTTTCCCCTATATTTCACTTAACAAGAAAAATTTAGAAATTGGAATCACTCAGTTTTGATTTTTTTAGAATTAATTATGATTTTTCAAAGTTGGGCTAGAAAACTGGAAAATGGCACTGTGAACAGTACCACCGTCATTTCGGTTTTGAAAAATTCTAGTTTGCAATTTTGGATAAATTTTTTATATCTAAGGCCCAAGAGTGATTCATAAGTTATCTATAATAAGTAAATAGGAGGAAATATGAGGTGTCACATACAATGTTACATTATAAGCCAAATCATTAAACTGGGCTACAAATATAGATCAAGACAAAGTGATGGTTCGAATATTCAATTTATTGATTTCATTTCCAATCATGACAAGACTTCAAATTGATGGCAAATCTTTTGGTTATTGTAATTCTAGAGAGTTGATCATCATCAGTTATATGATCAAGATCTTATCCACTCATACAAGTAACTTGTTATAGCTCTCTCTAACATTAGTAGTTTGTAATTGCAAATATAAGGGTTCAAGTAAAGAACTACAATGACACCCACAAAAAACACCCCAAATGCTCCACCAAAACTCCACAAGAAGGCATCTCGAAAATCATCCGCTTCCAAATGATGAGATTGCTTGTTTCTCCCAGCTGCTATTGGTTGATCAATGGATGAGCAATTTCGCTGCAGAGGTGGACCGCAGAGTAAAGGATTCCCTTCGTAACTAGTTGACCTAAAGGTTGCAAATTGATTTTTCATGTCTGGTGTCATACCAGATAGATTATTGTAAGCCACAGAGAAGTCCGACAAGTAGTACAACTGAGTTAGTTGTGCAGGAAAGTGACCTGTCAACTTGTTGTGTGAAATATCAAGGCTCTCAATCTGTGTAAGGTTGGAAAATGTTTCTGGAATAGGCCCCTTCAAATGATTGTTTGACAAATTTAATGTATGAATATTGCTTAAGTATCCAATTTGTGAAGGGATTTCACCTGTCAATTGATTCTCTGAGACATCCAAACCAGACATGAAATCTAAAATGCTTCCTTTGTAAGATTCATACCTTTTTTTTGATGTGAAATCAACTTCTTGATCTCTATACAATGTAACATCTTGTTTGTGATCTTGATCGATGGACACTTCACCACTTGGCACTTCAATGTTAAATGCCGAGGCCTTTGCAGTCCAAGACACACCAAACTTTCCTATTTTCATTTCCCCCAGTGTGTCCGTTCTTCCAAATGTGATGTTATCTAAGCAATTTGGTATCCTTCCCGAAAGTTTATTTTGAGAAAGGTCTAATATGTTTATCATCTTAAGCTCACATAAACCGATTGGAATAGAACCTTTAAGATTGTTTTCTTTTAAGATAAGAACCCTTAAATTTGAAAATGAACTCAACAATCGTGGAACTTGACCTGAAAAATTGTTTTTCATCACATCCAAAGTCAACAAGGGGGAATTGGCCAGAGAAGAAGGCAGAGGTCCCACAAAATGATTGGTTTGCAAGTGCAAGTACTTCAACAATGACATGTTCAGACAGCTTGGTAAAGGACCATTGAATTTATTGTGAGAAAGGTCAAGATATATAAGTTCAGTCAAGTTGCAAAGGCTTTTTGGCAGTGAACCTGTTAAAGAATTCTTAGACAAAATGAGGTAGCTCAAATGTTGAAAATTTCCGATCCAGTTGGGTATTTCACCAAAAAGTTGGTTGGCACTAAGATCCAACATTCTTAATTTAATGCTATTGTTGATCCCACCCTGAAATTTTCCTTTGAAGCTATTGTTGATGAGATCCATGAACAACAAATTTGTTAAATTTGACCCTATGGGAAGACATGGACCATTTAGGTTGTTGTCTGATAGCTTCAAAAACCTCAATTCATTATCACCCTGACCGAATTCTTGGGGCAAGTGACCGGACAGATTATTATTTGACAAGTCAAGCTCATTTAGGTATCTCATTTCACCTATCGAAGCTGGAATGAAACCTTGCAATGAAGTTGAAGGCATATCAAGAGAGATCAAGCTGGGAAAAATGAAACCAATATGATAAGGGATTTCATCATGGATGGGGTTAGAGGAAATATCAAAAAATTCCAATTGATGCAATTTTGAGGTGGAATTGAGTTCAAAGGGACCGGTGAACAAGTTGTGAGTCAGATTGAAATAATTTAATTTTGTGTTGTTTGTCAAAATCCATGATGGTACGGTTCCTGAAATGTTCAATAGCGCAAGGCTTAGAACTAACAAGTCATATTGATGAAGAAGAAAGGTAGGCACTTTGTTATTATTCACTTCATTCAGAGTGGTGCAGTTGAAAATGTCGAAAATTCTCAACTGGAAGGAAGGGGTAAAGGGGGGATTCTCAGTTTCAAGCTTGAGATTGGTGTTAGAGCATGTAATGGAAATGATTTTGAGATTGGAGTGGTTGGCAAGCGAAGAGAGTGAGAATGAGCCATTGAAATAGTCATCAGAAACCTGAATTTCAACGAGGGATCTCAAAGCATGAAAGAGTGAAGAAGGAAAGATTCCTTCAAAGCTGTTTTGTTGAAGATTGAGTACACGGAGAGAGGTCAAATTACCAAGGCATGCTGGAAGTTGCCCCTTAAATTTATTATATGATAGATCCAACGCTAGAAGATTCTTCAGATTGCACAAGCTTCCTGCAACATTCCATTTTTTCTTGTTAAACTTATCTAATCTATCCATCGATAAATAAAAACAATTATAAAACTTGAAGTGATCATAGCTTAATGCTTTCTCAATTTTTGAGATTGCCCGATAATTTTTTTTAAAAAATCGGTTTGCTAAATTATGTCAGTATTACATTCGGCTTTAAAAATGTGAACTCATAGGATGTATTTGAATTGAATGCGGGACACTAAGTGTTAAAAATATATGAATAAATATAGGTAATGAATAAAGAAAAAAGAAGCATTAAAGTCATGTTTTTTCTAAAACAAGCAGATATCCTCCTAACGGAGGTCCTGTTCGAGGTATTAAACGTGGACACTTCTCCTAACATAAATTCGAACTGTACTTTATCACATTGTAAAGAACTAACCATGTTTATTAAATCCAATGTCTATTTGTTCTCTTATCATTTTTAATTAGCCAGTGTATGAAAATATATGAAAACCTATATTATTTCTTCTTATTGTGTCAATATACTCAATGTTATTATTATTCTATCAATTCTTATCAGCTTTGACCATCTATATTTTAAACTAAAAATGTCATGAACAAAACATGTGATAGGTTTTAAATAAATATGATCCACACCTTGATTTGGCAGTGATCCATTGAGTTTGTTACCACTTAAAAACAAAATCTCAAGGGAAGTAAGAAACATAATAGATTTTGGAATACTACCCTCCAACAAATTCTCACTAAGCCGCAGGGAATTCAAATTATTTGAAAGAGAAAGATCTGTCAAATATCAAATGGAAATGTACATTAAGAAATTGCATATCAATATATAGCCACAAAATAAAATATATGGTATGTAGAAACTAGAAAAGCTACTTGGATGGGTCATTTATCTATATAAACATGTTTTGATGAATTGTCATTTTATTACTTGGTTTCTTTAAATTGTTAAAATTTACGGGCACTTATATATCTAAACATGTTTCCATAGATCACATGTTAAGTAAAAGCGTTGTTCAACCCTCAATATTCTCAAAAATCTCTAAAGTCTAGCAAATATGTGAGTAAATTAGTGAATCTTAAATCAACAAGGGAAAACACAAAAAGATATATATATATATATATATATATATATGGGGTGCCAATTGAATTGTAAGCTCTTGAAGTCTTGATCAATGTTAAAATTTAACATCAATTGACTTCCCCACAAAATCGAGGAAGAATAGAATATTTAATAGAGAAAAGTATTCTACTTATATATGTTTTCCTTTTTTTCAAAAAGAAAACATCAACATTTGATAGAGAAAATTTGTCTACATATATATGTTTGCGGTTTTCCCAAAAAAAAATAATCAAGGCAATTGAAGATAGATAAGCTTTTAATGCAGACTCAGTAATTAGCACGTGCCATTTAAAAGAGCATAGAGACAGAGATTTAGCACCGAAAGAAGGGAGTTCTGTGAGCGAATTATCTTGTAAATCCAACAGTTCCAAGTTGGCCAGCCTTATAGTGCCAAACAGTCCTGCTCCACAAACATTTGATCGTTACCATGAATGTCAGTGGGTGTATAGAGAATTATAAAAGTAATTCATATCATTAATACCATCGTTCTCTTCATAATTTAGCATGAAGTCAAAGTTTGATGTAATGTTTTTGAAGTTTGTTTTGGGCCTATATACCCAAGAAAATATGGTATGATGATTAGAAATTCATCAAAGGTACTTTATAAAATCAAATCAAATGAACAAAATGAAACATTATAGATAAAAAATATGTGCCAACTCTTATCTATCAAATCGTTAAAGTTTCATACATAATTTTATTCGATGTCATGGGATTAACAAATTTTTCTACAAACCACGAAGATTTTACCACCCTTGATGTTTATGATTATATATCTTCAAACCATAAAAATTAATTACGTATGATTAGAAATTTTAGAGACTTGATTAATAAAAATTAAAGTTCAGCGACCAGATTAATAACTCAAAGAAATTTGAGGAGGGACTAAAAGCTTCATTTGTTCCAATTAAAAGCTATCCACTTCAGTGGTAAAAAAATGAGGAAAGAATTAAACAAGGAAAAGGAGCACGGTATATATGAAAGACAATGATACATGATCATGATTTGTTTTACCCAATTTTTTTATTAATACATGAATTATTTGAAAAAAATACGATTTTACATCTTTTGATTATTTTTTGTGATTAAAATATAACATTTGAAATGCTTATATAAATGTGTTAGTCTTAATTAACACTTGTCTTTAGATATTATATACAGTATATATGTGTGTGTGCAGGCATGAATATAATATAATGATGAAGTTGTTGAAAGAAAGAGGGGTGACCTGAACCTGACAAGTAATTCCCATACAAATTCAATTCTTGAAGCTGTTGGAAGGGAAGAAAAGAAGAAGCATTGAGAGACCATTTGACGTCTCTCAACTCATACGCTCTTGTGTTGCTCAGAAGAAGGCTTGTGACTCTATTAGTTGAATTGTCGCACTCTACAGCCTCCCAAGTGCAGCAATCAGAAGAGAAGTTGGAGGTATGGTTACTCCAAGAAGGAAGAGAATTGCCGTTTGGGTAATTGAAAGCTTCTTTCACTCCCCAAAGAGCTTCTCTCTCTTCTCTCAGGCACCCCTCAATTCTTCTTCCATGAAACCCTAATAATAGTATGAATGTGATATTGGTCATCGCCAACCACACCTCTTCTCTCACAGAATACCCCATTCTCCAATATGCTTCCTTAATATGCTTCAATGTTTCTCAATTTCTTCAACTGCCTTCTCTCAATCCACACACATATATACATGCAGGCATCAGTACAGGAGACTCAAGTTGTACGTCACGTTGTTCCAAAACAACATCATCACATGTAGTATGTAGTAAAATAGGAGCATTGGTTGTTGAAAGCTTCTTTATCTTGACAAGTAACTCTTTCGATTCTATTTATAAGTTACTTCCAGTATATTTCATATATAATAAGAAAATCTTAATTTGACATGGACTTTTTTTTTCATATGACAAAATGAAGAATTCTCCTTGGCATGATAAATGGTTTTTTTTTTGCTAGAACAGGCGCAATACATGCTTAATATAAATGTCAGTGACTTATTTTGACATTAACTTTTAGTTGGTTGGCCAATAACTTTTAGTTGTTTAGCTTAAAAAAATTAAATAAATCACTTAATATAACATATATTCTGGAATACCTGGATTATATATCATTTTACAAGTCAGATAAATTAGTTTGGTGAAAAATAATTAAAATATAAGTATGTAGGTAGCGTATTGTTCCTATTTCTAAAATCTAACTAAAAAATTTGTTTAGTGTTGTTTTTAATACATTATTTTTGAAAAAACAAAAGGAAAAAAGGAAACTCGTTTCCAAAAACTAAAAAACAGAAAAAGATTAATTCCTTTCTCGAAATACACGATCATATTGCGCTTGACCTCTCATCAATTCACGATCAATGACAATTCTACCAACGGCAACACATTGTTATATATTATCATTACCACCACCACTACAATCACATCATGCGTAGTGACGGAGACGACGTAGACTCATTGAATCTGAAAAATTAGGTCACAAAAGATTAAAAAAAGAAAATATCAAAGGGAATCTATGAGTAAACTACACGTTCGCTAACCCACGAAATTTTCCACACCTTTATCTGTGAGTCTAGTCTCTCAGACATGGTTAATTAATTAAGATAATAACTCATTCAGTTAGTCTAAACCCAATTTGCCGGTTTCAACTTGATTGAACCTGAATTAGTCTCCTATATATGGAGGCATTAATACAGGAGACTCAAGTTGTGTATTTTGCGTTGTTCCAAAACAACATCATCACATACAGTATGTAGTAAAATGGGAGTGTTGGTTGTTGAAAGCTTCTTTATTTTACAAGTACTCTGTCGATCCTATTTATAAGTAACTTCCAGCCTATTTCATATAGCCAAAAAAAATTAACTTCATTAACTCTTCCTTGAAATCGAACAACCTTCCAACTTTATCCCTATTTAATATCAATTATAGCACATGAGAGCAAAGTCAAAATTCAATAAATGAAGGCGAAACTATACATTCATATGAAAATTTAATGATATGGCTTATAAATGGGACAAAGTAAATTATTCTCTTTCTACCTTATAAATAGGATCAGAGGCGTATATGTTTTATACAGATCGGAAAAAAATTTTAAACCATTAACTATGCCTTAAAATTCAACAACTTTTTAAATATATCCCTATGTATGTAACATACATTATATCAAAAAAAAAAAAGACAGAGCCAAAGACGATAATACATGAATGGTAAATAAGACAAAAAAATTGGAGCCTATAAGAGGACCTACTTGTAATTGAGTGGGTTCAACTGCAACCTCTGACTTCAAAAAATTTAGGTATATATTAGTATTGTGTAATTTATTTTGCATCCACTTATTTACTAATTCTGAACCCACTAAATTTTTGTTTAAATTCTTCTCAAAACATATTAAAATAAATTTCACTTATCTTAAACCCCCTAAATCAGAGTCCTAAGTCTGACACTGCTACTGCCCACACAATGAATTATATACACTTTTCTCATAGTGCCCCACTTCCCACGTACGTGACACGATGAGTTGTTTAATGTGGAAATAAGAAAAAATCCCCCAAAAGACAAGGATATAGTTGTTTGGTGTGAAAAATAAGAAAAAGATCCCTCAAAATACACGGTTGCTAACCCTCCATATTCTAAAACCCTGCATGTACTTCTGAGATTTATTCACGTTTACGTGTACGTCCATTATGTTTAGTGTTTCAATCACATATGGGCATATGTTTTATTTTTTCCCACATGGATTCATAGTAATAAAGGATATTATTTTGCCTGAAAGACTCAAGTTTTGGGCACCATATTTTCCAAACCACAAATTGATTGTTAGTTTTTGGAGAAACGGTAGAGAGGCAAAATAGAAAGCTCCATTACTTCATATATTTGAGACAATTAAAGACTTGGCCCTCGTTTTCGTCTGAAATTTTTTGTTAAGAGGAAAAACGAAAGAAAGATTGATGAGAAATTCAGTCTTAGGTCCTAAATAAGCAATTTATTTACAAAAAGGTCATATGAATGAAAATATTTAATCAGATATCACATTGACAATATGAGGTCCTTGTATTGACAACAACATGCGCTGGTGTTGACAACACCTCATGTTGTCAATGGGACCTCTGATTAAATATTTTCATCCATGGGACCTTTTTGTAAATAAGTTGCTTATTTGGGACCTCAAACTAAATTTCTTAAGATTAATCGCTTCCTAGAAATACACGATCAATGACAATTCTAACAACCACAACAAGTTGTTATATTATTATCATCATCACCAATTCATCATCACCATCACAATCACATCATGCGTCGTAACAGACACTGCGTAGAATCGTTGAATCTGAAAAATTAGATGGCAAAAGATTTAAAAAAGAAAAAGATCAAAGGGAATCTGTAAGTATACTATACGTTGCCTAAACTACCAAGTTTTCCACACCTTTATCCGTGAGTCTTAATTAGGATATGTCGGCCTTGGTTAATTAATTAAGATAATAACTCATTCAATTAGTCTAAACCCAATTTGCGGGTTTCAACTTGATTGAACCTGAATTAGTCTCCTATATACGCACATACCAACAGTAGTAATACAACAACAACCAGTTAAGGAAAAAAAAAACAGCTGATGTGTTTTTCCCCTTTTTGCCGACGATTCCTTAATGGATGGGATATGGTATATATGTTTATGCACACAAAACAGTTGTTTTTAAATGATTTTTCATGTTAATTGTCGTGTTATATATATAAAGTTTAGTCTATTATCATTCGTAAGTTTGGTATTTAATTTCAACAAGATTAAATTTGTTATTTTACTCTTCCCGAGTCGCTTTAAATCTTAATTATTGTATATTACTAGTACGTAGTTCCAAAATTTAACAGCATGCAATAATTAACTAAAATCAGATATTCTGCTTGCCTAAATAAATTTAAAGCATTATTAACCTTTTATTATTATACTTATTGATGCATAGCAACAACGGCCAGCCCTACGAAATCTGGCTCTCTCAAAGAGGAGTCATTTACATTATAATAATATTCATGATTGACGAACTCTTTAAGAATAATCAACATCCACAGCAGAAGTCCAGGACCCAGCAGCAGCATATCGCTGCGACACTGCACAACAAAACAGCAAAAATTTTATATCGAACAAAACATACCAATTAATCGACCTATATAAATATAATCTACTAACTATGAGCCAAATTCGACCAAAAAAAAAAACTATGAGCCAAACGACTTTCTTTACAGAGATTAATAAAGTTGAATAAATTACTTTAGAACATTTATATTTACCATTTTTCTCCAAAAATTAAGTTGTCTAAACTATAAAATAATATATAATGTAGTAATTATACACATAAATAAATAAATTTTTAATTGTTTAGCTTCCTATTAAAAAAAGGAAAAATGTCAATAGAAAGTGAAGAGAGAGGAACTTACCATCCTTTCCAGAAACCTTCACCCTTACTTTTGGTGTCTGTGATGTGTGATGAATTTTGAACGGTGGTGGGATATCCAAGTGGCGGCGTTGGCTGGTGGTGAGAAGCCTGACCCGGAGGAGGATAAGCCATCACCGGCGTTGAGGGAGGCGGATAAGCCTCTGCTTGTACACACACACACACACACACAGAGTGATCTGTAGCTATTTCAACATAACAATTCTAGCTATAAGGAAACTCTATCTATAACGAAACTGGTTGAGTTGAATAGTAATAAAATAATTCTGAAAAACCTAAAACTTGGTTGTGTTGACTCATTGTATCTGATGCAGATTATACATGCACTAGCTAGAGAGAGAGGGGAGAGGAGGGGTGTGTGTAGGTGTATAGTAGTCTCAATGGAGATGAAAAGAATAAATCAAGGGGTAATTATTTAAAGTTTTTTTGTAGTTAATTTCTATGAATAGAGAGGTCCCACAAAGAAATATTGGGCGAAGATTTTAAGGTTCTAAAGAGAATTTGCGGAATGCCTGGAAAGAAACAACAGAAAAGGTATCATTTTTAGGTAAAACAAGTCACTTGTAACACATATCCTCGTACCGGAATCAATCATGTTCAAATAACTGCTGGAAACTAAATGTAGACACTTCATTAAACATGGATTCAAACATTGATTTATGATATTGTGATTGATCAACCCATTTCGTTTAATCCAACCCCCCTGTTGTTTGCACTAAGTTGAATATTGATGTGATAACCTGTGTGTGTGTGTGTGTGACAATATGTACATGAACGAGTGGACTAAAAAAGGCCCACAATTTATTTGGGCTTGGGCCTATAAGCACAAGAAAATAAATGGCGGTGGGTCAAGCCCATAAAAGGTGGTCGACAAATCCTGTTATCCAACCCTAACAACTGCCAACTCCCAACTGTAAACCGAAAATTTTATCTTCAGTTTAGTAGAGTAAATGGAGAAACTTGTTAGCCCAACAAGGAATTAATTATGTCCATCAGAAATTGTTGATGTATTAATTATATCTTATGTGAGTCCAATAAAACAAGCGTCAATATATTTTTTATTATATTTACCTATCAATTTCTAACAAATTATATATATATATATATTCACCTAGGAATTAATTATGTGAATCTTTTATGGCAAAAAAATTTATGTGAATCTTTTTGTGAGAATTGATTTTTAAAAAGAAATCACACAGAATTTGAGAAAACAGATTAATTATTTTTGGAAACATCAGTAATAATATATATTAATTAAAGTGGGAATTGACGTTTTCAAGTGTAGTGGGGAAATAAACATGTATTCTTAGCACACTTGTTAGATTTGTTGGAGATAAAGTTTTTTGTCTTGTCATTAAATTGTATGAACGATAAATATATATATATATATATATAACAACTTTTCTGTTTAAGTGCCAAAGAGGCTGTTTATTCGTCATCCTTGACACCTCAAAAAGAGCACAGACCTGGATTTGGTTATTTCATAATTCTAATTCAAATCCAAAAATAAGAATATAATACTTGTTACAAGGAATTACAGTAAAGGAACACATCCCTCCCTTTACATCATCATCATCATCATCATCATCATCATCATTCTAGGGATTAAAGAAGTATGAGAAAGCAATCAAAAGCAGCAATCCACATATCAGCTGCAACATAGAATTAGACTAACCCATTCGCTTTTGCTGGATTGAAGTTAACATCAAGCCACTTCGATTCAATGTTGGTGTGCGTGTTAGACTAATTAACAAGCCACTTGAATCAAATCAACATAAGCAAGGGGAAGAACAGTAAAACACAGAGAGAGTAAGAGCAGAAATATTGCGGGACTCTACGTAGCAACAATACCAGAAAAAACAATAGCACACGGTCGCACAACTGCAATTAAATGACATACAACAAAGCACATACATATTAGAAACCATGATCTGAAGAGAAATTAAGAGTCCATAAAAGTAAACTAAAAGCTATTTATTAATGCTTCCTCGAAGCAACATAATACTCTTGCGCTCCTTGATTTAAAAGCTACTTAACTAATTTATAGCTAAGGCCAATCTCCTGACTAACCCCTTATAATTAGGCCTAGTGGAGGAGTAGCGCTTTGTATTCTATACAGATGTTTATGGTTATAACTCGCTCCTAACTTATGAAGACACATGCAGATATGATAATGATAATAATTGTAGTTGATACACACAAAAACAGAGCAAACAGTGAATGGAAGACAGATATTACATATGATTATGAATAATTAGGAACTCACCATCCCTCCCAAAGGTCATCACCCCTACGTGTCTTCTTCTGTGGAACACTTTGTTGTGGGCCCCAAGAACATCATCCTTGGAAGGATTCCCCATCAGTGGAGGAGCATGCATAGGCAGCGACGGTGGATATGTTGTCCCTGGCGAAGGATATGGCACTGCTAATTCATCACATATATATCATTAATTAATTAATATTGTTTGCTGTAATGAGGATTCATAGTTGCAGAATAATAATGAAGTTGGCGATGATCTTATGAACTATATATGAAGAGAACAGCAGGCATGAAATTGAGATTATATATCATGGAGGATGCGAATGAGAATGAGAGGCTCCATAAAAAACACAAACACACGTTATCTATTAACAGTGTGCAAGCGCGTGGGAAAGACAGATTCGTTGAAGGGATCGACTTTGCCATTGCTAAGTTTGCTCATGCTTTATATTCGTCTTGGACCGTTCATCGTATGTACACGTTACATTATAAGCCAAATCATTAAACTGGGCCACAGATGTAGATAACGACAAAGTGATGGTTAGAATATTCAATTTATTGATTTCATTTCCAACCATGACAAGACTTCAAACCGATTTTGGTTATTGTAATTCTAGAGAGTTGATCACCATCTTTTACATGATCAAGATCTTATCCACTCATACAAGTAACTTGTTATAGCTCTCTCTAATGTGAGTAGTTTGTAATTGCAAATATAAGGGTTCAAATAAAGAACCGAAATGACGCCAAGGAAAAACACCCCAAATGCTCCACCAAAACTCCACAAGAAGGCAAATCGAAAATCATCTGCTTCCAAATGAAGAGGTTGCTTGTTTCTCCCAACTGCTATTGGTTGATAAATGGATGAGCAATTTTGCTGTAGAGGTGGACCGTAGAGAAAACGATTCCCCACATAACTACTAGACCCAAAGGTTGCAAATTGATTTTTCATGTCTGGTGTCATACCAGATAGATTATTGTGAGCCACATTGAAGACAGACAAGGAGTACAACTGAGTTAGTTGTGCAGGAATGTGGCCTGTCAACTTGTTGTGTGAAATATCAAGGCTCTCAATCTGCGTAAGGTTGGAAAATGTTTCTGGAATAGGCCCCTTCAAATGATTGTTTGATAAATTTAATGTATGAATATTGCTTAAGTATCCAATTTGTGAAGGAATTTCACCTGTCAATTGATTATCTGAGACATCCAAACCAGACATGAAATCTAAAATGCTTCCTTTGTAACTTTCATACCTTTTTTTTGATGTGAAATCTACTTCTTGATCTCTATACAATGTAAAATCTTCTTTGTAATCTTCACCGAAGGAAATTTCACCACTTGGTATTTGAATACTAAATCCCGGGATCTTTGCAGTCCAAAACACAATAAACTTTCCGATTTTCATTTCCCTGAGTGTGTCCGTCCTTCCAAATGTGATGTTATCTAAGCAACTTGGTATCCTTCCCGAAAGCTTATTTTGAGAAAGGTCTAATATGTTTATCATCTTAAGCTCACATAATTCCATTGGAATAGAACCTTCAAGTTTATTTTCTTTTAAGATGAGAACCCTTAATTTTGAAAATGAACTCAACAACCTTGGAACTTGACCTGAAAAATTGTTTTTCATCACATCCAGAGTCAACAAGGGGGAATTGGTCAGAGAAGAAGGTAGAGGTCCCACAAAATGATTGATCTGCAAGTGCAAGTACTTCAACAATGGCATGTTCAGACACCTTGGTAAACGACCATTGAATTTATTGTGAGAAAGGTCTAGATATGTAAGTTTCATCAAGTTGCAAAAGCTTTCTGATAGTGAACCTGTTAAAGAATTTTTGGACAAAATGAGGTAGTTCAAATGTTGAAAATTTCCAATCCAACTGGGTATTTCCCCAAAAAGTTGGTTGGCACTGAGATCCAACATTCTTAATTTAGTGCTGCTGTTGATCCCACCATAAAATTTTCCTATGAAGTTATTGTTGCTAAGATCCACAAACAACAAATTCATGAAATTTGACCCTATGGGAAGACACGGGCCACTCAGATTGTTGTTTGATAACTTCAAAAACCTCAATTCATTGTGACCCTGACCGAATTCTTGGGGCAAGTAGCATGACAAATTATTGTTTGACAAGTCAAGTTCGTTTAGGTGTCTCATTTCACCTACCGAAGCTGGAATACAACCTTGCAATGAAGTTGAAGACGTATCAAGAGCGAACAAATTCGGAAAAATGAAGCCAAAATGAGAAGGGATTTCATCTCTGATGGGATTAGAGGAAATATCGAAAGATTCCATTTGTAGCAATTCTGAGGTAACATTGAGTTCAAAGGGACCCGTAAACAAGTTGTGGCTGAGATTGAAACTATTTAACTCCGTGTTGTTTGTCAAAATCCATGATGGGAAGGTTCCTGAAATGTTCAATTGGATAAGTTCTAGAGATACCAATTCATGTTGATGAAGAAGAAAGTTAGGCACTTTGTTATTATTTGCTTCATTCAGAGTCGTGCAGTTGAAGATGATGAAAACCCTCAACTGGAAGGACGGTATAGAAGGTGGATTCTCAGTTTCAAGCTTGAGATTGGCGTTAGAGCATGCAATGTCAATGATTTTGAGTTTGGAGTGGTTGGCAAGTGAAGAGAGTGAGAATGAGCCACTGAAATGGTCATCGGAAACCATAATTGCATTAAGGGACCTCAAAGCATGAAAGAGTGGGGAAGGAAAGATTCCTTCAAAGCTGTTTTCTTGAATATCGAATGATTGGAGCGAGGTCAAATTACCAAGGCATGCAGGAAGCTGCCCCGCAAATTTATTTTCGGATAGATCCAACATTAGAAGATTCTTCATATTGCACAGGCCTCCTGCAACATTCCATTTTTCCTATCAAACTTATCTATTCTATCCATCAATAAATAAAAAAGAATTATAAAACTTGAAGTGATCATAGCTTAATGCTTTCTCAACTTTTGAGATTGGTCGATATTTTTTTAAAAAAAAATATATTTGCTATATTATGTAAGTCTTACATTGGGTTTTAAAAATATGAATTGATAGGATATATTTGAATTGAATGCAGGACACTTAAGTATTAAAAATATATAAATAAATATAGAGAATCCATTGAAAAAAAGAAGGATTAAAGTCATATTCTTTTTGCTAAAACACATGAGTATCCTCCTAATTGAGGTAATTCTATGTGAGGCATTGTCAGATACTAAATGTAGGTCTCTTCTCCCAGTGTAGATTCAAATCTTGGTTTACCATGTTGTGAGAGATTAACATTTTCTGTTAAAGTCAATTTCTATTGGTTCTCTTATCATTTTTAATCAGCATGTGCATGAAAATATATACATGAAACCTATATTACTTATTCTTTCTTATTGTGCCGAAAAATATTGCTCGATTTTGTGCGTGTTTGACAGCAATTTTTTATGGTCCAAAATGCATTTTAAATCTAAAAATCTATTAGCTTTGAAATTCTAATGTTTGGTAACTCCTTCTTTAAGAATACATTCTGAGTAAAAAACGATATTCTTACAGAATAAATGCACTTTGATTCCAGCATTCATGCAAATATAAATGCATTTTAACAAAATACATTATGGACAAAATGTATTGTCCCAACAGTTTTTCAAACAGACAGTTTATTATTATTCTGTCAATTATATGTTTCGACCTCGTATATTTAATTTGAACTAAAAATCTCATGAACATGTTAACATGTGATACATTTTAAATAAATATTATCCACACCTTGTTTTGGCAGTGATCCAGTGAGTTTGTTACTACGTAAAATTAGATCCGTGAGGGAAGTAAGAGACATAATAGATTCTGGAATACTACCCTCCAACAAATTCGTATCGAGCACCAGGGACTTCAAATTATGTGAATGAGAAAGATCTGTCAAATGCCAAATGAAATGTACATTTAGAAAGTGTCTATCAATATATAGACACTAAAAATAAAATATTTGGAATGTAAAAACTAGAAAAGCTACTTGGATGGTCATTTCTCTATATTAAAAAGTTTTGATGAATTGTCATGTTATTACTTTTTTCTTTAAATTGTTAAAATTTATTGACAACTTATCTATCTAGTCATGTGTCCATCACATGTGAAGTAATTAAGTAAAAGTGTGGTCTTATTCAACACTAAATACTCTCAAGAATCTCTAAAGTCTGGCAAATAGGCGATTGAATTAGTGAATATAAAATCAACAAGGGAGGACATCAAAAGATTAAATTATAAACTTTTGTCTAACGTTTAAATTTAACATCAATTGACTTCCCCACAAAATTGAGTAAGAAAAGAATATTTAATACAGAAAAGTTGTCTACATATGTGTGTGTGTATATATATTTGCTTTTTTCCCCAAAAAAATTTAATCATGGCAATTTTTTCTCTGAAGATAGATAAGCTTTTAATGCATCCTTAGTAATTAACACATGCCATTTAAAAGGACATGGAAGACAGAGATTTAGCACCGAAAGATGGGAATTCTGTGAGCAAATTAAAGTCCAAATACAACTCTTCCAAGTTGGCCAGCCTTATATTGCCAAACAGCCCTGCTCAACAAACATGTGATTAGTTGCCATGAATGTTAGTAGTGGATGTGTAAAGAATTATAAAAATAATTCATATAATTAATATCACCATTTCCCTTCATAATTTAACATGAAGTCAAAGTTTGATGTACTGTTTTTTAAGTTTGTTTTGGGCCTATATAGCCAAGAAAATATGGTATGGTGATTAGAAATTTATTAGGGGTGAAAAGTTAGTCTATAAAATCAAATCAAATGGCCGAAATGAAACAATAAATATAAAACATGCTTACTTTTGCCATCTCTTATCAAATCCTTAAAGTTTCATATACAATTTTATTCGATGTCTTGGGATTAACAGTTTTTTCTACAATCCATGAAGATCTTACCACCCTTGATGTTTATGATTATATACCTTGAAACCATGAGAATTAAGCATGTAATATTGGAAAACTCTAGAGAGCTGATTGATAAAAACTAAGGTTTAGGGACAAAATTAATAACTCGAAGAAATTTGAGGGGGGACCCAAAGTTTCATTTGTCCAAAATAAAAGCTATCCGCTTCTGTGGTTCAAAACGAGGAAAAAGAGACGGTATGCATGAGAGACAATGATATTTGATCATAATTTGTTTTTTCCCATTTTTTATTAATGCATGAATTATTTGTAATCAATATGATTTTACATCTTTTGATTTTTTTTCTAATTAAAATATAACATCTGAAACACTTATATAAATGCACGGTATGTATGAGAGACAATGATATATTATCATAATTTGTAACCAGTATGAATTTACATCTTTTGATTTTTTTTGTGTGATTAAAATATAACATTTGAAACGCTTGTATAAAAGAGTTAGTCCTAATTAACACCTTTCTTTATGTTAATATGTGCGTGTGTATGCATGAATATATAATATAATGATGAAGTTGTTGAAAGAAAGAGGGGTGACCTGAACCTGACAAGTAATTCCCAAACAAATCCAAAAATTGAAGCTGTTGGAAGGGAAGAAAAGAAGAGGCATTGAGAGACCATTTGATGTGTCTCAACTCAGAAGCTCTCGTGTTGCTCAGAAAAAGGCTTGTGACTCTGTTAGTTGAATTGTCGCACTCTACAGCCTCCCAAGTGCAGCAATCAGAAGGGAAGGTGTTGGAAGTAAGGTTACTCCAAGAAGGAAGAGAATTGCCGTTTGGGTAATTGAAAGCTTCTTTCACTCTCAAAAGAGCTTCTCTCTCTTCTCTCAAGCACCTCTCACTTCTTCCTCCATGAAACCCTAATAATATTATGAATGTGGTCATGGGCATCACCAACCACACCTCTTTTCTCACAGAATGCCCCATTCTCCAATATGCTTCCTTAATCTGCTTCAATATTTATCAATTTCTTCAACTGCCTTCCCTCAATCCCCACACATGCGCGCGCATGTATATATATATATATGGAGGCATCAGTACAAGAGACTCAAGTTGTGTACCATACGTCAACGGCGGATCCAGAACCCTAGTTCAGGGGTGCAAACCATTTTTTTAATAGTAGGTTGAAGATAAGTGGGATTTATTTTTAACATGTTTTGAAAAGAATTTGAATAAAAATTGAGTGTGTTCAAAATTAGCGAATGAATGGGTGAAAAATAAATCATATAATACTAATATATATAATTTTCTCGAAATCAAGGGGTGCAGCTGCATCCTCTCACAGCAACATAGGTCTGCCCCTGCAGTACGTTGTTCCAAAACAACATCATCACATACCGTATGTAGTAAAGCAGCGTTGGTTGATGAAAGCTTACAAGCACTTTTTAGATCTTATTTATAAGTTACTTTCAGTATGTTTCATACATACAACTATGAAAAATATTAGTTTGACATTGACTTTTTTTCATATGAAGGGCAAACCACGGTTCGATCCCCGCAGGACCTTTAGGAGGGGGCTGAAGTCTAACCACCCAGAACTGTTCCCCCACCCTCGGATTAGTCGGCCCAAAGGGTCGGATATCGGATTGGTTGTGTTTCCCATTTCACCTAAAAAAGGAATTCTCCTGAGCGTGATACATGCTTTTTTTGCCATAACAGGTGTGGTGCATGCTTAATATATTATCAGTGACTTATTTGGACATTAATTTTTAGTTGTTTAGTTTAAAAATTAAATAAATCACTTAATTATAACATGTATTTTGGAATACTTATATGCATTATTATATTACGTTTCAGTTTACAAGTTAGATAAATTAGTTTAAAGGGAAATGATAAAAATATGAGTGGTGTAGTAGTAATTTGTTCCTATTTTTAAAATCTAACTAAAAAATTTGTTTAGGGTGTTGTTTTTAATACGTTATTCTTGAAAAAACAAAAAGAAAAAAGGAAACTTGTTTCCAAAAACGAAAAAAAAAACAGAAAAAGATTAATTCCTTCCTCAAAATGCACGATCATATTGAGCTTGACCTCTCATCAATTCACGATCAATGACAATTCTACCAACCGCAACACATTGTTATATTATATTATCATTACCACCACCACCACCATAATCACATCATGCGTAGTGACAGAGACGACGTAGACTCATTGAATCTGAAAAATTAGGTCACAAAAGATTAAAAAAAGAAAATATCAAAGGGAAGCTATGAGTAAACTACACGTTCGCTAACCCACCAAGTTTTCCACACCTTTATCTGAGAGTCTTATTAGGATCTCTCAGCCTATGGTTAATTAACTAAGATAATAACTCATTCAATTCTTCTAAACCCAATTTGCGGGTTTCAACTTGATCGAACCTGAATTAGTCTCCTATATACCCACATACCAACAATAATAATACAACAACAAAGAGTTAGAAAAAATAGAGGTGATGTGCTTTCCCCCTTTTTTTCGACGATTCCTTAATGGATGCGATTTGGTATATATGTTATATGCACACAGAACAGTTATTTTTTAAATGAATTTTCATGTTAATTGTCGTGTTTTGTGTGTGTGTGTGTGTGAAGTTTAGTCTATTAACACTCCTCAAGTTTGGCACTTAATTTCAAAAAGGCTACAATTTGTTATTTTACTATGCCCCTGGCCAGTCGCTATTAAGCATGCAATAATTAATTAAAATCAGAGAGAGGGGGTGAATGTGGGTGTGTACGTTGTCGTCTCAATGGCTATGAAAAGAGTAAACCAAAGGGTAATTATTTAAAGTTTTTTTTTGTAGTTAATTTCTATGAATAGGCCCCACACAGAGATATTGGGCGAAGAGTTTAAGTTTCTAAAGAGTATTTGCGGAATGCCCAGAAAGAAACAACAGAAACGACGGTATCAGTTTTGGGTAAAACTATCCTTTATAACACATCTTCATGCCAGGTCAATCATATTCAAAGAACTGTTGGACGTTAAATACAGACATTTTATTAAATATGAATTTAAACATTGGTTTATCATATTATAATTGATTAACCCGTTTTGTTTAATCCATTCCGTTTTTTGTTTTGCAGTAAGTTGAATATTGATGTGAAAACCTGTATGTGTCATTGTGTACGTGGACAAGTGGGCTAAAAAGAGGCCAACAATATAATTTGGGCTTAGGCCGATAAGAATAAAAATGACTAAATGGCAGTGGGTCAAGCCCATAGAAGGTGATCAACAAATCCTTTTATCCTGTTATCTGATCCTAACAACCGCCAATTCCCAACTATAAACTGAAAGTCTTAACTTCAGTTTAGCAGTAAATGGAGAAACTTCACTACTAAAAAACGGGTGTTTAGAAGCGGTTCATTAGTAGCGGTTATCAAAATTGTTACTAAATTATGAATTTTGTAATGGTTTTAGGTCAAATCGTTACTAATATACGACGACAATCTGGGGCTGAATTTTGTAGCGGTTAATAAACCGCTACTAAACCGAACTGCAAATTTGTAGCGGGTTTTTTGCAAATTTGCATAATTCAATAAATACAAACCGTTGCAGAAGCAAAAAGTCGTCAATGGCCGCCGTTATGGTAGTGGTTTTTCAAACCGCTACTAAATCAGCGCCTATATAAACCCTTCCCCCCTCATTTTTGCACTTTCTCGACCTTTCAAAACATCACATCAGAGGTTATGCTGAACGTCGATGACTTTGAGCTTGGCAATATTAACATCTCAGTCCAAGAGGCTGAGATGTTTGAGGGTAAGGAGATAGAGAGGGACCAAGGATTCCGGCGCCCTTCTGCTAGTCGGTCAACTAGGTTTGAGGTTGATATTCAGGGTAAGTAAACAATTAATACATTATTTAATTAAAATGGTGTATTTAATTTGTTTAATAATAAATAATTTAGTTAATAATAAAATTTGGTTAATAATAAATAAATTATTTAATTTAGTTAATTGTTCATTAAATAGTTTATTTATTAACAAATGATTATTTTTATGAAATAATTGTATAAATTTAATTTTCAGATTCCACAGGGGCGACCGTTACGAGGAAGCTCACACTAAGGGATGTACACTAACTCCCTAATGGGCAGAGGGTCGTCGTGTAGTGGGATGACATCACCCGGCAGTCGGGGGAAGGCAGTCAGCTCTTCAACCGCTACCTAACTGAGCAGGGCAGGAACTTCCTCCAATTCGACATCAACACTGAGACCTGGAAGGGGATCCAGCGGAGCTTGAAGAACTGTATATGGGAGAAAGTGAAAGTAAAATTTTTATTATTTAAAATATTTAAATTATTCTTTTTTTAATTACTAAATAATTTACTAACTTTAATTTTGAAATTTGTTGCAGGGCAAGTTTGATATACGAGATGCGAACAGGGAGTTCTCCATCTCAAAGATGGGGGAAAGGTGGAAGAAAAGGCGAAGTCGCCTGTACCACCAAAAGGAGAAGGACTGGAACAGGATAATCCAGGAGCTGGAGGTAGACGTCCTAGATAGGGCCAATGCGGCGAACTGTGCCAGATTTGTCCAGTTCAGGAGGTCGCCGGAGCAGCAGGCAGTGGCGAGGAGAGCTGTGAAGAGTTGGTCCCTGCAAACGATCCACCATATGGCAGGATCAAAGCCGTTCTTCGTCGCATACTCGGAGCTGGATGAGGCAGCACGGAGGGGGAGCCGAAGGACGACCTACAAGGAGATTTTTGTGACCACCTACAGACAATCAGATTGATCTTCCCTGACGCAGAAGACCGAGGAGATCATTGTAAGTATTTTTAAATTTATAATTAATTTTTAAATATGTAAATTTATAAATAATTAGTAATTTATAATATAATTGTAATTATTTTGTAATTTTGAAAAATATTTATACTGTTTAATTAATTTTTAAATAAATAATTTTGGTATTATTTTATAATTTTGATAAATATTTAGAAATTTTTATAATTAATTGTTAAATTATTGAATTAATTTTGAAAGTAGTAAATGTATAATTATTTATTTAATAATTTATTTATAATTAGATAATTATAATATTTATGGATTTTTTTATTTTTAATATTTTGATTTAATTTTTTCGAGTACAGAGTCGTATTCAGTGTACCGACACTGAGTTGAGGGAATCCCAGGGGTCAACTGTAGACCCCACTGCCTCATTGAGGGTCGTCATGGACGGGCGTGACAAGCACCGCAGCCAACTCCCAGGATTCGGGTTTAGGGCAACCAAGACCCATGTCTATGGGGGTCGATCCTATGAGGTAGGGACTTTCTCCTCTGCTGCATTCCAGGAGACTACATCTGGGCCTCGACGTCACATCGCACCTACAGAGATGGATAGAGACGTGCAGGTGCAATTGCAGCAGCAGCAGGAGCTGATGCAGGCGCAGTTGCAGCAGCAGCAGATATAACTGCTTCAAATACATAAAATAACCACTACTAATGCAGCCTTTTTTTGTAGTGCTTGTTAACCCAATAAGGAATTACTTATAATTGACATATTAATTATATCTTATGAGTCCACTAAAACACGCGTCAATATATTTTTATTATATTTACCTATAAATTTTAAACAAGTTATATATATGTTCTCCTAGGAATTAATAATGTGAATCTTTTATGGCAAAAAAAAATAAAAAATTATGTGAATCTTTTTGTGATAATTGATTTTTAAAAAGAAATCACACAGAATTTGAGAAAACAGATTAATTATTTCTGGAAACATCAGTAATAATATATATATATATATATATCAAAGTGGTAAATGACGTTTTCAAGTGTAGTGGGGAAATAAACATGTATTAGCACATATGTTAGATTTGTTGGAGATTAATTTTTTGTGTTGTCATTGAATTGTATGGACGATAAATATATATACATATATATGGGAGCATTTTTTTTATACGTTACGTCTTCATCTTTGACATGGGGATGGTATAATAATTTGAAAAGTCCTAACAAAAAATATATATATATATATAGCGACTAAACATAAGATGATTACTTCAAGAACCTTCAAAAAAGGTCATCACAGTCTTGTACCTATCCATTTATTTTACGTCAGGCATGTGGATACATTTGACAAGTCCTAACAAATGCAGCGACAATACATGATTGCATCAACAAACTTCAAGATTTAAAAAAAAAACTAATTTTGTTATCTTTAGCTATTCCAAAGTATTAATTCGTATGCAATAACAAACTCCCATGTCGTTAGACCGGTATTAACTCCTATATTTTTAAAAATAAAAGTACGTATCCTATGAAGTTTAATGACTTGTAATAAGTTAAAGTCCAAAGATGGAATTTTAACTGAATTAAAATCATATAAACTAAATTATATTGAATTAAAATTTAAGAATCAAGATATCATCAACTTCAACTACTCGATCAAAGGATCAATATTTGAAAAAAAAAAAATATTCACTTTTGTCTTCAGAGTCATCGAGTCCTATCTTCAATGATCCTTCCAGAAAAGGAAGAGTAAATGCATTATTCACTTTAGATATATATATATATATATATATTACCAGTTTCTGTTTATATTTGACCAAATTTAATAACTCACAATTCCCAAAACCTGCACTTTCACTTTCACCATAATGGAGAGAAGCAACTCTCTGATGCTGAGATTTCACAGACAAAGGTCATCAAAGTACTGAAGCCCATCCAACAACCTAGCTAACCCCATCAATACGAACATATACATCAGTAAAACTACAGATACCCCTATAATAAAGTTAAGAACACATAAATAAATAAAAAAATATTACCATTATCGGAAAAAAGGAATCATGCAGTAGTTTGTTGTGTAACTTTATTCGCAGGGGTCCACCCAATGAATGCAATGTATCATGCAGTCACTTGTCCAGACCTAACGGTCAAAAAAAAAATTTAGGTTGCGAATATTTATCTATATAATAAGTAAAATATGTATATATAAACCATAAAGCTAGGGTTTTCGAGTATCCTAAGCGCACGAAGTAAGGTATGTTTCCAATACAAGAAAATATGATAGCTCTCTCTCTCTCTCTCTCTCTCTTTCCCTCCCTCCCTCTCAAGTCACAACACGTAAGTAAAAGAAGAAAGGCACTGTTCAGCAGCAACAAGAAGAAGAAGAAAGAACCTCATTCTTCATTACTTATCAACGTCTCTCTCTCTCTCTCTGTCTCTCTGACACAGAAAGAAAAAGAGATGGTTGAAATATTCAAAGGTTTGGTTGTAAGTATGTGCTTGTATTGTGGAGGTGGTGATGAAGTGAAAGAGATTCTCATGAAAAAGAGAAACAAAGACAGAGAGATATATATATATATATTCGGAGTATGTATATATATAACATCAGATACTTATAGATGCATATAAAGAATAAGGAATAATATAACATAATGACAATAATGGCAAGAACTTTAGCTTTAAGTTGAAATGGAGAAAAAAGAGAGAGAGGGGAGAAAGATATGTATAAAGAAACTAATTTTCACAAGTCAAGATGCAAAAGGTTTGCCCTTAAAAGTGGGACAAAGCACAAATACACATGATCCCACTAATAAGTAATAATACACTTTTTTTTTTCAATTTACAATTGGTACAAATTAAGCAATGTTGTTAGGAGAATCCAATTAGACACACCAATTTGATTGATTTTCCGACAAATCACATCTTAAATAATACCTACCACTTAAAAAAGTTAAGAGTTTAACACTAGTTATTAAAAACTTGTCAAAAATAATTTAAATTACTGGTTAAGAATCATATCATATCATATATTAATTAAATTATAATCAATTTGGAATTAGTGCCTTCAATGATTCATGATCAATTCATCCTTCCAACGTTAAATAAAAAAAATGTATGGACTAAAGCTAGCTACCGGAGGAATTAACCAAAATATATGCAAACATCGATAATTTCATGTTAAATTTTAAAATTGGTAGTGATTTAATACTTGTAGATTACAAAATCATTATAAGTGTACTTAATGCTGAAGATATTTCTTTGTATAAAATTTATTGTTTAAATTAAAGTAGCAAGAGTATCAATCATGGAGGTAGAATGAAAAGGAAATGTGAAAAAAGTTGGGAGAGTGGTGTGGGATCAATCTATCCAGCAACTTCTCATCTACTCATCCTTCCATCGGCTTCTTTTAATTATTCTCTCTTTATTTTACAGATACTTTATGATTTTAACTTTAACCCTCCCTCGGTTCTCAAATATATGCTTGCCTGAATTATTTGGTTTTGAATGTTCTCTTATTGTGTATTTAATTAAGGGTCTATGGGGTAAAAATGATTTGGAATTTTCTCCAATGGGAACTAAACATCCGGAAGTTTTTTGGGGTCATTTTATATATATATATGGAAGTTTTTAGAATAGGACAATGTTACCCATGTCATTTAAAACGCTAATTTCAACCTTAAAGTTGACTAATTTATATACATTATTAACTAGTCAACCAATGGTTGATTGTTTGACAAGTTAACAGAAGGGCAAAATTGTTTACCGCAACTCAATCCCTATAATTTTAACAATTTTATAATCTAGTCCTTATATTTTAAAAATAAATCATATATATAATAAAAGGTTAGATACTAAACTATAAATGGTTAAAACTATGGAGATTCAGTTGTACTAAGTTAAAGTAGGGGATTAAGTTACAACCGAATCAAAAGTTAAGGGACCAAAGGAAAACTTAATTAAATTAATGCATAGGGGCCATGCCGGAATGATTCTATATAGCTTTCCTAATCATGAATATTAATGCTTGTCCGTTGTCCCTCCTCCTCATGACTCTTATAATAATAATAATAATAATAATAATAATAATAATAATAATTGCAATGATTAAATGTGATGGTACCATGCTAAGATTCAAGTGTATATAATAATATCAGTCCCAAAAAAAGTAAGGATAATAATAGCTTCACGGTCAAAAGTTCAAGTCCCATTCACTTGCATCCTCATCAACTCATGATTATACATAAAACCAAATTAATTCATTTCTAATACATCATTAATGAAAAAATTGAAGCTAGCATTAGTTAATTAATTGTTCATCAGTATTAAAAATCTCATCCCCACAAATCGCTGGCTTGATTGGTTTTGTGACTCTACCTCACTTCATGTGCATGCCAACCAAACAACTGGTTTACAATCAACTTATTTTTAATCTATTTTAAAATACCATCCATATGACTATATGATACAGTATGTAATTAATATACTCATCTAGTCCTTAATACAAAGACATATTCAACTAATATTAAGAGGATTCCTCTTGTTTAGAACTGAAACCTTAAGACTATTTCCCAATCGTCACAATTCAGTACTGTTTTGGACACATATCAATTCTTTATATACGACTATAATTAGAAACCATCTTTCATTATATATACACACATACAAAAGTGAAAACTTTGAGCATGACCCACTATTTCAAATTGCTTTTCCTTGGGAACAAATCAAGAATTGGATACATAACACACATACACATAGAGTAGGGAATGAATTATTTGAGCCATAACTAGGCATGATGAAGTGACTCAAGCTAGTATTTGTCATTTTGCCTCCTTAAAGCAAGCTATACAATGGGTTTGTTTGGATAGCCCGTTGGAAGAACGGATACAGATTTCGAAGTGAATATGTGAGAGGAATTCTGTCTTGACAAGCGCAGGAATGGATTTTGGTTGCCCATAACCAACCAAGCCCAATATCTAATGATAAAATTGAATATGTAAGATCAAATATAAAGTGCTAATGACATAACCAAACAAAGAAAAAATTAAAAAAAAACAAGTTGATGCATGCAAGCAACATCTCACTGTCTCTGTTCTTTTTCTTTCTTTCCCCGGGGGGGGGTGACATTGGAATGTGAAGTAAATTGAGATATAATTGCAGTGTTGCTCCCTTTGTCCTTTTGCCTGCTTTCCCGTATCAATACTAATACTAATAATAATAATAAAAGCATATATATGAAATCAAAATAACTTTTCATGAAAGCTTCATGTCCCCCCTTCTCTGCTTGTGATCATAATGGTCCATCTGTTTTAATTAACTACCTAATTTAATCCCCCTTTCTTTAATTGTCTCCAACAACATTTGTGTCTCCAATT
>JANTPZ010000737.1:0-22475 GCA_025593235.1 Vachellia pachyceras | reverse complement strand
TGACAAAACTTTTCTTATATATTTAACTTATAAACCATAAATCATGTTGAAAAAATAATTTTTGCCACTAATCTAAATAAACATAATGGGGTTTAATGATTTCATTGATATTTGTAAAATATGGTGAAAGTAATTTATAAATAGGAGTATAACAATATGCATTTTGACAATCACATTTGAGTAAGTCGAGACAAAACTTTTCTTACAAAACTTTTTAAGTGTAAAATCATTCTTCTAATGAATTCTCTAACAGCCCAATGAAAACTCGTAACCTCAAAATTTTAGAAACACGGTAAATCAATAACTTTGTTCAGCTGAATGTTATGCAACTTGTCATCCTTTACAGAAATTGTTCTAGATGTGTCACATTTTTGTGACACAAGATTCTTAAGATTTCATTTTTCAAAAGAATTACTTATCATTTCACCAAAAAAAATTACTTATATATTTCATGAATGATTAATTCTTTTTGCGCCAATAATTACTCAAAAGAATTACTTATCATATTTTTCATGACTGTTTATTCTTTTTGCGCCAATAATTACTCTCTCTTTTCTTCCCCATTTGTTTAGTTTAAGCACTTTCTCGATTATGGAATATATCTGTGTGCGCGTGCGCAAGTTTATTTAACCTATTTAAAGACACAAACACAATATGGATTTCTTCCATCAAGAATATAAATAATTAAACCATTTTTTTAAAGGTGTTAAGATGTAAATTGATCCAATAAGTTTTTGCTTATGAGTAACATTACCCTATAAATTTTTTTAAGTTCAATATTGGCTTTAAAATTTAAAATCATATCAATATTACCCGGAATTAACAAAACCCTAACGTTTATAATTAAATAATGCAAATTAAAATTTCGGAATAATTTTGAGCATGAGTAAAAACTTACCCTATTTAAAAATTAAATTCAGATATTAATTTTTATATACTATATGCATACAAAATATAACGTTTTTAAATTAAAGAATGCTATTATTATATGTTTATTTTTGAACCTAAAACTATATACGTTAATTCTTATATGTAAGAAATATCAGTAGATCACATAATTTCACGAAAGGGACATATGAACTTTCAGATGAGAAAAAAAATAACGTAACATGCTAACATAGTACATGATTTATTTATTAAATAATAAGCAGAGTTTGGCCGGAAAAATTAAAAAAATAATATAATTAGTGTTGGTAAGAAAATTCGGAGACCCAAACGTTAAAATTTAATGCTTGACCCCGTCGACATCGCCGAATAAATCAGTCCAATCTCCTCGCGCTTCTCCTCCTCCACGTGGCACCAGCACGGACCCCCACACAAGTGCCGGTGCCAATCAGTACACGCCAATTATTTTACCCATTTATATAAAAAATTAAAATTGAATATAACACCTTACACGTTAATTTAAGTTGCCCCCATTATTTCTTAATCAACCATTTAATCATACATCTTTAGTTTTTGTCCCTCCCCGTATCCCTTCCCATCATCCTATTTATGTCAATTTTCGCTTAATTTGACTTGCCTTGCACCAGTTAGTTGGGAAACGCCTGCCTCTCTCTCTCTGGTTCCGTTTTACTACTGATACGCTTTTATCAGTGGGGTTGTTGCTGAAGCTGTCCAGATAGAGACGTTTGCTTATTTCATCTCCTTCCCTTATCTCTCTTCTTCATCATCATCTTCTTCTTCTTCCTCTTCTTCTAAGATATGGGGAATTGCCAGGCCGTGGATGCTGCTGCTCTGGTGATTCAGCATCCTTGTGGCAGGATAGAGAGGTTGTATTGGTCTGTGACTGCCAGTGAGATCATGAAGATGAACCCTGGTCATTATGTCTCCTTGATTATTCCATTGCCTCTTTCTGAGGATGAACAACAGAACCATCAGCAACAAAAGACTGTTCGTTTCACACGTGTCAAACTGCTTCGTCCTAATGACACTCTCAACCTTGGCCACGCTTATAGGCTCATCACCACTCAAGGTGTGTGTGAAAACTGAAAACTCTGTTTCTGCTCTTCTTTTTTCTTTTCACATTCTGACTTCTCATGAGACCTTTGTGCTTCTCTGATTGCAGAGGTTATGAAGGTCTTGAAGGCCAAGAAGCTTGCCAAGACGAAGAAGACGACTCAGGCAGAGTCGGTGGAGAAGACTGGTACTGTACAGGAGAAGCAGCGTTCTGTGAGTGAGGCAGAAAGAGAGAAGCAGGACACAGGAAACATACACGAGGTATCCACCACAAACACTACTTTATATATATAAACAATTATATTCTGTGTTCCCTTAATCCCATCTAACTCAGTCCGACCATGGCTTTGATCTCCCACCTTCTGCATCACTGCTTATTCTATTCCTCTCTGGCGGTAATATCTTGTTTTAAGAAAGCATCTGGTACAATCCATTCCTTAAAAGCAGAGGGCTTTGTATGTAGCAAAGAGAATACCAGAGAGGTCGCAGCCAGATAGAATATAATTGTATGCTTTGATCCATGTTCTAGTAGAATCCAACAGCTGTTAATCTTCATCTTCAATAGTGGGTAAATTCTTCTTCATAATGATTTTGCAGGCCACGAGAGCAGAGAGACACGGGCAAAGAGGTGCAGTAGTAAATTCAGCTTCTTTTAGGTCAAAATCATGGCGTCCCTCCTTGCAGAGCATCTCAGAGTCTGCAAGTTGAATGGCGATCTACTAAGTTGTGCCAAGCAAGCACAATGGTTCACATATCATTATTGGACTGCATCTTTTCATGTGTGAGAAGTTCCTCCTAGCTCAGTTCCTCATACAGAGAGGTAAAGAAAATAGAAACAGGCGTTTGAATCAAGATGGTCCAGTGGCTATATATTTGTATAGCATCACCAAGATGAAAAAAACGTGCAATGAATTTTTTTTTAAATAAATGTAAGTGAGTTTTGTGATTGATTTACAGAATCCGAATCTTCCTTTTACTTTAGCAAGATAAGCAGTTTACTTGGGTTCTCATCTTACATACATACAACTTCAAGACAGCTTGTTAAAAATAATAATTGAAAAAGAAAGAAAGAAATGTCAAGTTGAAGTCACTATAATAATTTTGAGTTCCAAACTTGCCAGTCATCATCAACATAATTTTGAGCCCACAAAAGAGATGTTCTTGCAGCCAGAGGTGCTCCAGGCAATTTCTTCTTCTTTAGAGCAATTAACATATCTGTGAAGGGCTCCACCAATAATGTCCCAGGCCCCCCATACTCCTTGTGCATGAATTCACTAAATATCTGTTTATCCAACCAAGGCTGGTTAGTATATGACAACTAGTAAGTTCAACACGGAATTCAAATGCTATATTCTGCCTTTTAGATCCAAACATCTGGAAATTTGCGCTGATTCCAAGTCCTTTTTTTTTTCTAGGAGGGGGTTTCAATTATTGTACCGTTTTAGCCTTTTTAGGCCAAACCAGACCTCCTGATTGAAAAGAAGATCTGCTCATTGTAGAAAGAAATAAGTACTCTCTAATCAAAGACTAGGCAGCTGAAATTAACAAGGGCTTCCTTATAATTGAAAGTCTTCTGAACCACAAAATCTTCATAATGGGGTAGGCCAACATTCTGTTTAACTATTGGATGCAAAATTAATAATAATCAGCATGCAGATTTCACCTTTATGAAAATAATTTTTACCAGTGTTACAGTAGTATATCTCTATCAGGTGTCTTGAAATAATACATCACAGCGCATAAGGTGCATAAATAAAGAAGGCCATAGTATTTATTTCAATAGTGTTTTAAATTATCAACAATGTCTAGCGCCAATTTTCCTTCATCTCTACCTTCCAGATATAGATGGATCTCACATGACTGGACCCAAAAAAAAAATTTCAACTATTTAAACAATCAATGTGAAATAAAGTGGAAAATGGGACAAATGATTCAAGGGGTTCACATGCAAAAATACGAGTGTCATTCTTTCTTTTGAAATTTCCTCATCTTTTGGAATGGCGAGTGCAGCTGCTATAAATAGGCAAACCTAAGTAGGATTCCCAGAAAAGTTATTATACAAACCAGTGAACCTAGGACCACATGACATACATGTCAAATCTCGAATAAAAATTCTTATCAACTCTGAAAACTGAAATGCAAATGAAAAGGTCCATATAAAATGAAACCACAGCCCATTGGGACCATATTATTGTGACTCATCATTATTCAGTGGAACCTGTGTTATTCTTATTGACGTTGCAGGAAAAGAATGTTGGCCACAAGCATTCGTGAACGAGCTCTTCTAAATGCAAGAATCTTAGCAATGACAGAATGACTTATGAACGGCAATGTTTATTTTTAAATTCAGCCAAAAGAAAAAAAAGAAAAGAAAAAGAACTATATTTCCCTTTCCCCTCTCTTTAACAGCAAATGATTCTCTTTCAAGGCCAGCATACTAGTAACCAAAGCTGTCTTTGGATATTATACCTCAGATATAGATGAAATTCATATTGCACCAGAAAAAATAAACCAATTCTCAAAACAGCATGCTGGAAGCATAAAACCCATAATACGGTATTTCAGTGCTGCTTCAAAAGAGATGTTGAAGATCAGAGGGAAAATGAAAATCAATTATTTTCCAACCCAAGATGGAAATGAAAATCCACTCAATTCATAAATAATTCTGTAAGATAAACCGCAGGTTTCATTACTTTGAACGTCAGTGTAGAGTTTTCCCCCCTTGTGTTAATAACACCAGCATCGAAACTAAAATAGAGAAATGTGAGGAAGAACATATGAGGAAGTATGCATATCTTAAAATTATTTCCGAAACAAGTCCATATAAGCAAAGTGCAAAGAAATTCTAAATATGTAATCATGTTCAATGTTTCACTAAAATATACATCATCTTCCATTTTTCCTTTGTCAATGAAAAGGATACAGAGTGATCAAGATCATTATGCAACCAATTCCCTATTTTCTATCTAAACATCAATTTCGTGGGCAGTACAACAACCATAACATGAATAAAAAAATAAAAAGACAGAAGAGGAGAGAAAGAGGTAGACATGTTGGCATACAAGAGAATCTCTTCAACTTAGATTCCCAAATTGAAGAGCACAAAGATAAGAAAAATATACTACACATTTTACTTTTCAAACTGATCTCACACCTAGAATAAAAATCAATACTAAAGATAGAAGATGAAAAATTAGATGCGTTCCAGCTAAACTTGAAAGATGAATCATTTCATAACTCTTACTATCAATATCAAATCTAACACAAATTAGAAATTCCTTAAATAAATAAAAAGGTGCTAGGTAATTTGGGATTAATTTAACTTTTATTCTTTTCACCAGAACACCAAGCCCAATGTTGTAACAATAAGGAGAATCGATTAAAAATTCATCTTATACTGATCAATTCAACACCAAAAGTCAACAAAAAAAAGTTACAAACCAACTTAAACCATCGAAAATTGATGAAAGCCATCTGGGTTTGTCACAAAATCAATAAAAAAATAAATTTTTAATTTATTTTGTCTAAATCAAAATTTTGACATTTTGTAATAGAAATTTATGATATCAAACAAATTCAATACTTATACCTATCTTAAATATTTTAATATAATAAAACTATAAAGTATTATTGATGTTTTTTTTTTAAAATCAACCTCAATTCGACCATTATCAACCATAAAGCAACAAATCGTTCTTTCTCTCTGGTTTGATGGTTCGATTCTACAACCTTAGTATGAAAAATCAAAATAAAAACTTTCACTGTTGAACACAACAGAAAAGGTTTATCCTTATTCAGGCATTTTCTCGAGCATGTAACACTCAAAGCACTAAAGACACAACTTAAATCGCCTTCTTCATAAAAAAAAAATGCATCAACCAGGTGAACCATAGCTATTTTTCCGGGTTATCCCAACACGAGAAATAGAATAAAAGCACAATACGTTTCTTATACGACGCACCATATCTTAACAACACACATTTGCATTATTTCAAGAGAAAGTGGCATTGACCTGAGCACAAACATCCACGACCGCGTGGAGATCATCCCCAAACTCGTCTTTGTCCTCAGATAGCCTCGCCAACAGCTCCGCTCTGAACTTCTGCGTCTCCTGCATTAGCCCATAAAGTGAATTAAAAACACAAGTATTCAACCGGTGGTGAATCTCACACAGTCAGAATTCAATCTTACAGATTCCGCGAATTCGGGAACTGGGTCTGGGTAAATGTGATTCTGTGTTGGGGAAGCACCGAGGATGCCAGTGAAGGTGTTTCTTCTGGAGAAGAATCTCAGGGAGAGAGAAGGAGAGAGCGGTAGTGGCGAGCAGAGGCATGATGTAAGAGCATTTGAGTTTGAGAAACGAATTTTCGCGGGACATGGAGTAGTTGCTGAAGGGCGGGATACCAGAGAGAAGGTGCTGAGAGCCATTGGATTGGATCCTTGGCGATTGAGTTCGACTAATTTTATCTTTTATATATTTGTTAGTTAAAATATATAATCTTACCTAAACAAATTAATTTAGAAAAGAATAATAACTAAATTAATCTTGATTTAAAATTTATAGTATTTAAAGTAATGAATTAAGTTTTCTTAATTTTCTCAAAAAAAAAAGTTAATTAACTTTTATATCAACAACAATATTATGAAATTGAAGATAGTATAGATTAAATTTACAGAAATAGATGCTACATCACTAGTAGATGGAGCATAATTTCTAAATGGACAAATTTTATCAACTATTATTTATTATTCAACACCATAAGATGTAAAAAATTCTTGATCTTTAGGCACCCTCTTCAACTAATGCTTCCCTGTGTTCCATTTGACCATGTAAGACTTGACTAGCACAAAGACTGTATAATATTTCTTTTGACCATTAGAAATATATGATTTCCAAATGCTGTTCATGTTGTCCAATTCAATGTTTTGTTCAAGTTCATAATCAGATCCCAATACTTGAATTTTTTTGAAAGGGCTCTTATGCTTTTAGTTTGTTATATAAGGTTATAACACCAAGAAATGGGCTTAGGTCTCTTGGAAGTTGATTGTCATGTCATTGAACTCATAATTAATATACCCTCTCAAATCATTATAAACGAAATTTTATATTTAGGATTGGAAATAATATTTGTTTTTCTAGGCCTGGGGCTTCATAATTCAAACGATGGACTACTTATCTTGAAGATTGTTGCCCGTTTGGTAAAGTGGTGGAGAAGTACTTATGGGTTTATTCACACAAGCCGAGACAAATATGTGGAAGAAATTGTCTCGTTTTGCGGAAAAACACTGTTGAACGTGCTTATAGCTACAAGCTAAGTGTTGCCAAACAGGCTAGCATCTTCATCCCAACTCGGGCTCTTAAATGGCTTCCTTCAAATTTTCCCTTGAGGAAAAAAGGGGCAAATCCATTGGAGAGAAATGTTGGAAATTGAATGGCAATAAAACTAAACTTAGTGGGCAAAAAATCTATAGTGTCTGGTCCATCTTCAATGTTTTTGAAGGAAAAATTAGTTTCAACCCCTGATGGGCTGAACATAAATGAAAAAGATAGAGAGATAGGCCTCAATTTCCTCCAAAAACGAGTTATAAAAAACCCAAAAAAGCATTGTACCAAAAAAAGTCCAAAAAAACTAATGCTCCATCCATAGTCCAAAGAATGTTCTATGTTCCATTATTTTCAAGTGCAAACACTAACGATTATAAGTGAAACCTGACTCGTGACCTTTTATTATAGGAGAGTTTTAATACCATTAGCTTACAAAGTCATTGGTAAAAAAATTGTATATTTCTTACATTGGTATGTACATCTTCTTCCTCTGCTTCTTCTCTCCAACTAAGCCAGAGGATATGGAGAAGAATGCACTCTACTCTTGAGAATCTTGCAAAAGAGGAAACCTTAGGCATCATTTGAAAGATTGGAACAAAATCTCATTATCACACAAAGGGAGAAAAGGGAATGCTGCTGTTCAACTTAACAGAAAAAAAGGACGTTAAAGATAAAAAGCACCACCTTTTATTCAACAGTACAGGTTTGTAAAGTTGCAAATCCAGTGTGCGTATGTACTATAAAAGTAATTTCAACAGTGTGCTCTTTTCAAGAACAAAAATTGGCCAAGTAGTGCTTTAGACATGTTCTTTTTCCCATTTGAGAAGCAGAGTAGGGATTGGAGGCCACATTTCAAGTTTATATATTTTATCAATCCCATTGAGTAGCCAGCTTTAGCTTCAATATTTATAACAATGTATAAATATTAGTTTTACGTACGAATTGTAAAATATGAACAGTATGGAACCTAACAAGTGCTCAACCTTTCATCATCACCATCCCAGTAACACATTAAAAAATTTAGGGTCTTCAACTTCAGGCTCCTTCACAATCAATTGTTGTCTGTTTCCTTGGTGGGTAAGAATATGGGTTCTGTTTTAGAGAAAATGATGTGGAATGCACTATGATGAAATTCTTCTTTTTGATTATTTGTTCCTCATTTTATTCTAAAATTTACATCTTTTCATATGCCTGCAAAGATAGTTCAAAAAATGGAGAGGAAAAATTAGCACTGATTTGATGTTGTTCATATTCCAATCAAACTTAATTTTGGCCAAAAAAAAATATTCCAATCACTTATTGGAGAAATGTACATAAGAATTAAAGAGCATGTGACACAGAGAGAGAGAGAGAGAGAGAGAGAGAATTTGCAATTTACCTTTATACTTCATGGGAAAAGATAAAAAGAAATAGATAAGCAAGTGAAGGAAATCGGATTCACTATTATTATATGAGTCTTATCTAAGTGATTTCTCTGCACTTTCCCAATTCTGCTGTTTTTTTTTAAGTTTCATTTGTTCTTTCACAATTCAATTGTGGTACAAGCTTTTGGCTTAAACAGAGCCTCCCCTGTTTTTGCCATCTTTTTAATTGGTGGACCTTCACACATGCAAGCACACCACTAATGAAATCCTTTTAGTGACACTTTTGTTTTTCTTTTGTTCTTTCTTTTCTCTATCGGGGTTATGTTTTACTGCAACAAAATTTGAACTTTTACTCATTAATTACTTCACCTCTTCCCTTTTTAATGTTCTGTCATGATCAAAATGAGTCTTAGTCTCCTAGCTAACAAATTTCAGGCATGTCACACACAGCTTTCATACAAAGCTTTCTTTTTGATATATAGAGTGGCTATATATAGAGGCTTGATGATTAAGCAGAAGACTCTTTTGTCTCCACTGTGTCACTAAAGAGGTCCATTGCTAAGCACTACCTCAAAGCATTTGATAAAAAGAAACACACTATGACATGTCTATACGCTCCTCCCTTCTTCACTTTCTGCTTCTTTATATGGTATCCTATGACATAAAATGCATGTCAGCTGGAAAAAATAAAAATAAAAACAAAAGCTTTCATTTCAGCTTGTCAGCTGATTTCCTTCTTCATTGTTTACGCAGCATGAGCCCTATAAGCACTTCTACAGAAGAACCATTAAAAGGAACTGACTTTAACTGAAGCATAAGATATATCAAAATGACCATATAATATGTTTCAAACTTGTGATAATGATTTGATTATTGTTATTGCTATTATCATTAAGGGACCTAATCTTTTTGCTTACCTTTTCCTCTGTCTATTAAAAATTAGATTGATGTAGAATGGGGACAATTGGTGGACCAAGGACTTGAGAAAGAGTAGTGGGTTGTCTTGTATTCAGCACAAAATCTGATAAACCCACATCTGAGAATTGAAGCATCATTCTAACTTTTGAACCTTTATCCCTTCAAGAGGCCTATATATATAATAGAAGAGCTTTTTGCAGGAACCCCACAAAGGCAAATGGCAAATTTTCACAAGAAAAAAAAAATGTAAATCTTAAAATGCTGAATTTCCAGGCTCCTCTGTATCCTTATCATGGCCACCACTGAACTTCCCCTAAACAAAAAGAGAGTAAAGAGCTACATGCATGCCGCATCCTAGTAATTCACCTAGAGGCAGAAAAAAAAAATCAATAATAAAGAAGTTTTGGCTTTAGGGTTTTATACTTTGGATTCCTCAATACCTCCTCACTTTATAAAGATCAAATTTTTCTGAGTAACAAAGGGACTCAGTGGGGGAGGCTAGTTGTTTCTTTTGATGAAGATAAGAAAGCAAAGAGATATGAAGGGTCCTATATGGGTTATTTTTACTTATTGAAGACAAAAAACTAAGCATCAGCTTCACAGTGCAAAATTGGTCCTTTTTTTTCTATTTAGGCTCACATGTCACCCTCTCACTGCTCAAAACATGTTAATCAAAGTTTAACTTGCAGATTTGCTGACTATGATTACTTTTTCTTATTCCTTTTTCATTCTTGTCATAATAATAGTTTAATTATAAGCTCTATAAAGTCATCATCAACACCTAGGTTCCCCGTACCTTTTATATATTTTGCCTTCATCATATATAGTGGTGTCTTTGGGAAAAAAAGACTCCAAAAATTAATTTCTTCTAAGATAAGAAAAATAATACTAATTATTATAGCATAAAAGTCTTCCTTAGCATGGGCTAAATTTTCCCTTTTCTAATAAGAACTAAGAAGCATGGGTTATTTTCTTCTTACACCAATATTATGTCAAGTTTATGTGAGCAACTTGATTTATAAATCAAGCAAACACTTTACATAAGGAATTTAATTTTAGATTAAGGGTTAGGAAGAGACCAAAGTTGTTTTTATTTGAGATAGTCATTTTTTTAAAAGAAAAGGGCTTGTCCTACTATGTGTCTCTATTAAGTTTAGAACTTAGAATAAAGCTTTTGATTAATGTCCAAGATTATTGTCGCATATGCAAGATTTGTCATTTTTTTGAGTGGATAATCACCTTATAGAAGGCTCCATATGTATTTGTTTAATTACTAGTAACCAGTTCAGTGGGCAAGATACTATTGTCTAACTGGCATTTTAAAAAAAGAACTTTTTTAAGTAGACTAGACATTCACGACAAGATAAATAGATTAAATTAAATCATAGTATATTGTACACTCTCATGCCATGTTTGGTATGGTAGAATTGAAAATGGAATTTATTTCCTGTGTTTGGTATAGTAGAATTGAGAGTTGGAATTGAAGATGGAAATGGAATTTAAAATGGGTAGAAATGATTTCCATGATGTAACCCATGGAATTGTATTCAATTCCATTTAATTGATTTTTTGATTCCTCCTTTTTTTCATACTACATCCATTTTCATCTCCATCAAAAACAATTCTAGCGTATAAAAAAAATTGATAAAAGATATACTTTTTGGTATTGTCTGTAAATTTCTTTCTTTGCATTTCATCCAAATTTTTATATGGCTCCCACCAATGTGGTGGTATTGAAAAAAAAATGCCATACTGCATCAGTGAACAAAATTGGCTGCAAGCTCCTCCCAGTCACCTTTACCATTTGGCGTGTGTTAATAAATTAACTAATTTACGTTTTGCAATTTAATGACTTGGAGTGGGTCAGACAATGATTTAATATGAAAAGACGTTTTTGACGGAATTAAATGTTTCACATTATTATTTTGTTTGTGGGTATAAATATCTTTTATTTGTCTAGTATGTATCACTCAATTGGAGATAAGGATATTCGAAATATTATCGTGTACCTTTTTTAATGGAGATTCAAACTTTAACTTAACATTTTATGAGGGATTAATTTATTCTTTTAATTATACCCAATCCCTTTGGAAAAATTCCTCAATGTATGTATTCAACAAAATAAATTAAAAAAAATTATAGAATTAAGAAATGTATGTATATTAAGAATTTGAGAAATATATATTGAGATATTCCTTTAGAACCAAAATAAATCTGTTCGTTAGCTCCTATATCTAGATACTGGACGGGTATATTCTTTACACTCACAATACCTTACCGTTACAATTAATTAACTACACTATTTCTCCATCATAATCAAGCAATAAACAATTCAAAAATAAGTAAATAGCATGCAGCCTAGAACTGTTATAACTTGTTCCAGTTAGACAAGGTAAATTCGTCGCAACCAACTTATCATACACACATATAACAGCTGGAAATTCGAATTCTCATATACTTGTTCGAGTTATGAGATATTAGGATCTCTAATTCTCTAGCACTCATGTCGACTACTGTGGGTGTCAGCAGAGTCAAATTGAGTATCCTCCACTGTAGCTGGAGGATGATCAATGGAAGTATACAGGGAAGCTCTTTAAACGAAGCAGTGGACAAATGGTACGAGTGAAAGCCGAAAGGTGATCACGAGATGGAAACATAAATGGTAAAAAAATTGCAATTGGGGTGAAATTAAGATGGTAAACTCGAGAGAGAGAGGGGGAGAGAGAGGGAGGGAGGGAGGGAGTAAATCAAGCAGAAGATACAAGGAGAAGTACGGCCAGTGTCGATGGAAGGAATGATGAATGATTCAGAGAAAACATCCAAAAGCAAGGGGATGTGAATAGCGAAATTAATCAAATGAGCAAAAAAGAGAAACAAAAAACTTGTCGCTACATTGCAATGCTTTTTCTTCACTCTGTTCCATTTCTGCAGAGTGACTTGTATTGCTTGTTTCATCATCATCATCATCATCATCATCATCATCATCATCATCATCATCTCCCTCTCCTAATGATTGAGACACAAAGGCATGAATGTGCTGGAGAATAGGATGCTGATCACTTGATGGGAAGCCATGTGTCATATGTGTGTATTGCAAGGGAACCTGCGATAGGATTGCATGATAATTTCCTAGCATCACCTACCATGAGTCCATCACTTCTTTTTAATTTCCCATTTTCTTTTCTTCTTTGTGAATGAGCCAAATTGAAGAAAGCTAAGGCCGTGATGGGCTGCAATTTACAATATCCTAATATTATATAAACTAATTCAAATTCATTTCTTCTAGAAATATTTATTTTTAATAAATTTACATCTAGTACACACCAATATAGCATATGACATAAAAGCATTTCTTTTTGAGAGGATATAGGTAGAAAAAAAGTAGTGAAAAATTTTTAGAAAGTAATTATACAGTAAATTCTTTGCTAGGTGAATTAGATCTCGAAAATTCAATAAGGTGAGAGCATACTTTCGAGATGAAAAACATTCAAAGAGATACTTACATATGTTAGTTGTAAAAATTCAATATTTAAATATATGTTAGAAGAGATACCAACATTTATATTTAGTGCTTATTAGTGAACATGATTAGCTTCATTAGCCGCGCATATATCACGTGGTTAGGAAAACGAAAGAAAGAAAATCGAGTGCGGGTAAATTTAATGTTTCACGCTAGCATTAAGAGACTATGATGTCCATGTTGGCGGACAATACATGCAAGTGTTGGCGCGGCGTAAGTTGATTGGTCAAACTGTACACAATGCAGAGGTACGTACGTACTCACAAAGACATTATTAAAAATGAAGGGAAAGGAAGGAAATTAAAAGAAACCTGTCCCATGGGGGGTTATTAAAAGCTAGCTCCAGAGGTAGTTGCCACTTGCCACCCATCTTCCAATTCAACAACAATGATGAATTGATGATGATGGCTAATGAAATTAGCCAAGAGGAATCTGATTCTCATGTGTGCATAAATAAATTGATGGAATTGAGATCAATAATGAATAATGATACTGAAACAGAAACATGCATGCATGTATGTGGGTGGGTGGGTAAGGCTAAGGTCAGGTACTGCATTTTTTTCTTCTGCAGTATCAGGGTAGGAATAGTAGCAAACTGGTAATGGAAATGGAAATAGGCTTATATGGAACAGCCTGGAGATGGTCACGAGAGGAGACGCTGGCTAATGTTGCGGGAGTCATAGTCACTGAAAAGAAGAGTCTTAATTGCTAGCGGGGACCATCACACGTCCCTTTGCTTCTGGGCTGTGCCTACTTTTTCACTCCCTAATAACAACAAAATGCCTATTAGCTAACTTCCAAGGTATCTAATTCACAATCACATGCCACCATGAGAGAGAGAGAGAGAGAGATCATACGGTGGTGGTGATGATGATGATGACGACGACGGAAGGAAACTTTAAATTATTGATTACATTATGAAATGAAGAAATCTATGTAGTTATTGAATTAAGAATTGATCAGCATATATTATATATAACACACAGCAAGCATGAAAATAAAAGGTCCCCCCAGGACCTTTTCTTACATTTCTTTAACCAAAGTTGCAAAAAGAAGGCTCTCTCCTCTTTGAAAACAAACAAATGAAAAAACAACGCAAAAGATTGAAGATTGAAAACCCTATAGACACGTGATTCCATCCCACGTGTGGACACCAGATGTTGTGGTCGTGTATAATATAAACTCTGGTCAGGCCAAAGCTCGAGGCCACCCACGAGGGAAGAACAAAAACAAAAGTTCCCGCCAAAAAAAGGAAAGCAAGAAGAAAAAAACCAGACACAGACTCGTACGTGTCACACATGTGAACTGTGAATTGTAGAGTCAGCGCACGAACCATAAAAAAAGTCCACAAGATGAAGCAAAGTCGCAAACTTCAGATTACTGCTATTTTTGTTTTCTCGGGTGGGTATTCCAACAAGCGAACGCGGAATTGCAGGCTAAGATGAGAAGCTTGACCTGAAGACATTTGATATGAATATTGAATATGAATAGCTCAGACCTCGAAGCTTAATCGCGTGCCAACCCATTTGATTTCTGCCATCTGCATGCCTTTTCTTTTCAACCTCTCTAGATCAGTGTCCCACCATCTCCCCCTTCCCTTTCACCAGTAATCATGTCACCTTTGAATTCCAATTCCCCACTTCTTCCACATTTGCTTGACCCAGACCATAAATGCACTTTTCTCTCATTCTTTCCTCTCTCCCTCTCACTTTCCAAGCACAAATATTATAAATTGATACATATCCCGCTTCATTTGGGAATCTGCGAAGCCATTTAATGAAGGGCGATACCCTCCCAAGGCTATAACAAAAAATAAACAAAAAAAATAGACTCACCAAACTCTCATTATACACACACTATCATCTGCACCTTCATATCAAATACCCTCTTAAAAATGCTAAGGTTTCTTAACAACTTGGGATTGGACCATCGATCTTATTACTCTTTCTCCTCCTTCGTTTATTGTCGTTTTCCCCCTCCTCATTTCACTCGGATTGTACTCTCTCATCATCATCTACCCAAAGGCAGTTATTTAATTTCCTCCTTTTGTAAGGTGATGAGGAAGAGGAGGAAGAGGGAGGCGATGAGTATGACGACATAATTGACTTAGCTGTGAGCCTGGTTGTTACTCGAAGCTGTGGGAACACTTTAGGGGGTTTTGTCAGGCTATTGTTAATCACAAATTCTCGCATGAACTGGTAGCAACCTATAATCTTCTCCTGCACCAATCAGATTATTCATATTTACTTAGCCCCTGAATGATCGTTTGTTTCAAACTCAACCACTATTATAAATCAGTACCATATTGCACGCTTACTTTTCTAAGCCCTTCACACCATGACTCAGCATGCTCAGGCCTGACAAGAGACCAATTAGGAATTTCATTCGCTGCACAGAGTATGGAGGCGGCAGCAATGCATGAAGGCCAGTTCCCAAGAAAACCAGCCTCTGTTGACAAAAATAAAGCATTATTAATTACTCTTCAAAATGCTTAAATATTAGCCTTTAAAATAGTTCAAATTCTTTACGTATGTCTATAAATTTGTGAAAGTAAACCTTGGATATTCGATAAGATGATTTCTGTAGCTCGTGAAACAAGGAAGCCAGTAAAAGTTCCTGTTGAATCGAGCTTGCACGCAAAGAAACTGAGGAAGTTAAACGGCGTGACTGATCTTAGTCTCCAATCCAAAGCACCTAGAACAAGCAGTTCCATCCTACGAATCGTTTTAGGCTCAAAGATGTATTTGGCACCTTCTACCTGTATATGTGCAATTGTACATTATAAAAAGACATATTGTCGAGTAATGACAAGCCGAACCAGTATTGGATTTTATTAATTAATCTCCTTTCCAAAAGACTGTGATTAGCAGTTAGATTGTGTTTTATTAAATTTATTTGAAAATGATGGATCAGAGAAAGAGAGAATAATATACCTGAAGATCCACAAGGGCCGGAACTAAGGGTTCCTCCATCTTTGCAGCTAAAGACAAACAAGCAACGGACAGAAGTTGCAGTGGCCACCCATTTGCTTGCTGTAAACATATCAATGAGTGGTTGGGATAATAGGCCAGAAACAAAAAGGCAAAGGAAAATGTAATTATTAGCGTAATCACTTTTTACAATACTATTCAATATTTTGGGATAAATACCGGTGCAATGCACGTGCTAGGGGGAGAGTGCTAGAGGCTGTAAGCCACCACCATCCACCATATTCACGTCAAAGTGTGTGTGTATATATATTCTTATATTTTCCTTTATCTAAGCACGTACATATCAAGCAAATATGATTAAAAAATTTTAAAATGTAAATAATGTCAAAGTTTTCTATTCACGTTAAAGGTTAATGGAATAGTGACCCCTTTTGATTCGCCAGAGAGATCCAAGCGGTCCACGAAAACCAATAAAAGCCAAACGATTTTTTTTTTGTTCAAGCAACAATATTTTTATGAGCCACGGTATTTTGTTTCTGGACAATAATTAGTCTCCAGGCTCCATTCATCCGGTAATTTATGAAACAATATTTCAAGACCTTTCACGTTTGTAAAGTCAAACTTAATTACCGCATAGAATTTTGCCACGCGTATTATTATAATTGCCAAAGAATTTCCTCCTTGTAATTTTACAGTTCATTTTTATTTCTGATATCTGAATATCATTACTACACTGAAAGAGGAAATCTCACCGGCAACTGCCGAGAATCCAAAAACCGATCCATGTAGTTGACGGAAAGATACGCCGTTAGCGGCTGAAAGCCAAAGTATGCTTGTACCTGCGAGAAACGATCACCAACACGTGTAGTCAAAAGTAGAATATGCATGGAATACAGTAATGGCACAGCGAACGATGGCCATCGCCACCGCAACTCCACCGGAGTTCGGTAGTAAGGAAAACGGAGGATAAGATTAAAGTTTTAGTTAGATCTAGAACGTTTATTAAGAGATGGTGACCAGTCCAGTGAATATCAATGAAATATGAATGCATTTAACGTGATCCAGTTCGGTGCTAAAAGTGTTGGAGTGGCATTAAGGTAATATCAGGGCATCTTAGTGCCCGATCATGAAAGATGGTGATAAAGGTGCTTTGCAATCCTTTTGGCTCTAGCTGGTAATTCGTTGACTAATTACCTTGAGAATCCATGCAACAGATTCCTCTCTCGCCGAGGCGTCAGGCGATCGAGATTGAAACCTAGAAAAGTAATCGCATTCCGGAACGAAGCTGCGCTCGTGTTCTATGAATCCGGCAATCGACTCCTCCTCAGACGAGGAATCAGGATCGGAGGAGCACTCCGTCGACTCTCCGGGCAAGATTCCGGAGGTATCCTCGTCGCAGAGAAGGTCGGAATCGGGGAAGTAGTCAGTGCAGGAAACCGACATGACGGTCGCCGGCGTCTCCTCATTCTCTCTCCATGGCTTAGGTGGAAGTAGTCAGTGCCAGAACTTGACCGGAGAAGTCGCCGGAATGCTTCTGGAGCGAGAGCGTGTGGAGACTGGAGAGTGACTGTGCTAGATGAAGAAATGATGATTTGGTGTGAAGGCTCTGTCTGTGTGTTTGGATATAAATATGCGGTGCGTAGGTGAATATCTTTTTCTAATTTCCCTTTTCTTTTCCAATTCAAATTTTCAAATGCATGAACGAGGGTTGGGAAAGAGGACTTCGGGAATAAATTTTACCGGGAAAAATGAAAAATGTTCCATTTTGGGGCGAACACATTTAAAAGCCTGACGTCACTGAATTTTTGCCGGGGAGGAAAACATTTAATTAATTAACAAATTATCTCAAATTTTTTGTCCAAAAAAACTTAATCATATTGATTTATTAATTATTATTTGGTCATGATAACACGACTATTTAATCATTTTAAGTTAACATTTTTCTAAAATAGATATACTTTTCAAGCATATCATGAATAAGAGAATGTAGAAAAATGTCTCGCGGGTTGAATGCAAGGGAATGAACGGCTTTATTTGATGACGAAAAAAATATAAAAATGTCGAATAAATGATAATTAATAAGATATGCGCAAATAATACTTTTTATTTTAAATTAACCCGTTTATTAAATTTCATGAGTGGGTTAATTTATTTGAATTATTTCAATTTTATATGTCAATCTTGAACCTTCGTCGAGCAATTCCATGTGATGCCATGTGGGAATCAATATATATATAAAAACTCTTCCACTCAAGCCATGGCTTAAATGGCTTATTTTATGGCTTCAGACTCAGTTTACTGTTCCTAAGAGATTTGTGGCTTGGAAATGCAATTTTTGGGCTTCGTGTCAACCCAAACGTAGTTATGTGCTTATTCTTCAACATATGGTTCCGTGCAACGCCTGCCTCCATTTATTTCCCTGTCGCTCTCTCTGAAACAATGCCCGCCACAAATTTTGAATCGATCTCTGCTTTTACACTCTGTCCAACGCTTCTTTTCCTAAGAGATGTGCCCTCATTAGATCACAGGCTCCCTCACCTTCACGTTTCAAATGCAAGACTCTCAAAATTAAACAACTCGGCACCTTTCTCTTCACTAGGGTTTCATCTCTCCGATCACCAATCGGCGGTAATGGCGATGGTGAGGGAGTCTGTGATGGGAAGGGAGGCGCTTTGCCCTTCTCGTCTCTCCCCAACCGTTGCCCACTCTCCGATCTTCCTTCACTTTGAGTACCATTCTTCACCTTTCTCTTAAATCTGCTGCCTATTCTCTTTTGCTCGCCCTACTGTTGTATCATGCCCTTCCGTAATTTTTTGACAATTCGTTTGATGACAGAGGAAGATTGGAACATGGCTCCATTTATTTCCCTTTCGCTCTCTCTGAAACAATGCCCGCCACAAATTTTGAATCGATACATTGATCTCTACTTTTACAATCTGTCCAACGCTTCTTTTCTCAAGAGATGTGCCCTCATGAGATCACAGGTTCCCTCACCTTCACATTTCAAATGCAAGACTCTCAAATTTGAACAACTCGGCACCCTTCTCTTCGCTAGGGTTTCATCTCTCCGATCACCAATCGGCGGCAATGGCGATGGTGAGGGAGTCTGTGACGGGAAGGGATGCGCTTTGCCCTTCTCAAGAAGGTAGGATCCATTTTATCTTCTATATGCTGTCTAATATCACTGTTATAGAGTGTCGTTGCTGCTTTCTTCGTTAGTATTTAAGGCCACCTAGCCTTAAATACATTATATTTTGTGGTTTCATGAAACATTGCAGTCAGAAATTGGATGAAAACTTAGAAGAACATCCAGAAAATTACAAAGGCAATGAAGATGGTTGCAGCTTCAAAACTGGGGGCTATTCAAACTAGAGCTGAAAATTCTCGTGGCCTATGGCAGCCATTCACTGCGCTTCTGGTTGACAATCCCAGTGTATTGCCCAACGTTGTTTTAAAATTAATATATGGCAATTTATGTTTGACTGTTATTTGTTTTTATGATTCTTTTTGCTCTTCTTTACTCTAGACAATATTGTACTCATTAATGTTGTTCCCTAACTCTCGAATCCACCCGCCAACGGACCTCAAATCTTCGGTTCTCCAACCACAGTGATCACCACAACCTGCTTCAGTCAATTCATGGTAACATCAATCTTTCCATTGTTCCCTAACTCTACTTATTTTTAGAGTTAGGGAACAAGTTTTAATATGTCAATGGGATATTTAAAGCATCTGTTTTTGTTCTTGCAAGAACAGAGAGATAAAACAAATGAAAGATAGTAGGCAAGCTTCAGCAGTTGTTATTGGTGGGTACTACTCTGTAGGGGTCTGTGGAGCTTTTCTCATTGCTTGCTATGACAGCAATAGTGAAGAATTTCAACGCATCTGTAAAATAGGTCAGTTTTATCATTTTAAGTCAATACCCTTTGTTTATTAGAATTAGTTCCTATAATTTCATTTTAAGTCATTTTAAGCCAAATAATTTCAATGGTTCTCAATAATCGGAAGAGGTGTTTCTAACTCCAATAATGTCAACAAGTCTTTCTAAGTCACAATGTTTGTGAATTACAAATAAGTGGTTTCTTGCTTCCTATTCAGAATTTTATATTACATATGTTGGTGATCGATCTATGATGTTGATTAGATTTCGGCTCTATATATGCATGTGTATGATGGGATTGATAGAAGTATAATTGCATATGTCCCATATCTGTTTGCACTAAATTGTCATCTCCAAAACACTCTACATATTCATGCATGTCCATAGACATTAGTTAATTTTTTTTTCCAAATCTATTCAAGTGAACAACAGGATAAACATTTCTTCTGATGTAGATTTCTGATATCATTATGACTAGCTTACAATTTTTGGGCTGAGCATTATCCTGATAGTCAGGTTGTTCTTGTGATTGCTGGAGATGGCGTGGATATAAAATTTTTCTCATTGAAATGGTGGCTAATGAGAATGTTCACTATTTAGATTTTATTTGAGGAGTAAAAGCAAGAGCTATTTGAAATGTTATGGTTATTGATATGCAGTTCATTCATATAAAAGCGAAATGCTACAAAGAGGGCCAGCGAGATGTCATTCTGGTTGCAAACGCTCATACAGCAGAAGTTGGTCCACCAGTCATCCTCACCGTAATTTCCCAAGTTCACCTGAAAAATTTATTAGAAAGGCAATACTTAAAAAGAATTTAGATGCTTACTTCTCCCATGAATGTTTTTCTCATTCTTATTTTTTTTTAATTGACTATTGATACTTTTGTGTTATGAATCAGGTTCTATTGCAGGTAGGGTTTGTCAAAAGGTAGTTATTAATCAAACTGTATTTTCACCACATTCAGTATGGTTACATCTCCCTATGGTTATTTTAAGACATGAAAAGTCTTTGTGTTGTTACATCTTCCTATGTGTTCTTTTGTCTAGACATTTGTTTGGGATACTTTTTGGATTTTGATAGTCAAGACCTAAAATGTTAAGTGTGCAAAAGATTTAAAGCATGGGTAGAAAGATTCTCTACTGTGTAGCAACATATCATTTATGTTGCAGATTTACCTTGAATAATTTTGGTGTTTCTAAAAGAATTCATGTTTTGCTGGACAGTTCTACCTTAAGCTTCAGGAAAAGATTCATGCAAAGGAAATGGGGAAAAGTAACTTGGAATTTCCAAGCTTGAACCAAGGTGATTAGAGTTTACACTAAAAGGTTGGAGCTGTCATTCATGTTGACTCTATTGTATCACATATTCACATGGGCAAGAATGAGATAAAAAAATTGGACGCAAAACATGGAAATCTCATATTTTAAACTGCTAATAGTATACCTGGAATGCAAATAATTGGTTTTCCCGAAAGGTGTTGGTATGTGAAGAAACGTAATTTGGAATTAAATCTAGCTATTAAAAAGTATAAAGGAATTGGATAACTCAAGGTTTTATCACTATAACTTCTACTTAGGAGGATATCAGTCTTCCTCTAATTCCCTATAGGCAAGTCTTTGACTTTTTTTTATCTCCAACACTTTTTTATGCGATTACATAATGTCTTAAATTTTCATCTCCTTCATTTATTTGTGTTTATTTGTGAGTTCTCGATTAGTTTCATCGAGTTTGTTTGAGTGTTCAATATTTGTGGTTCATGATTTCATGACTTGGACAGAGAAAGTGAAGTTGATAGTGTGAAGGCATTTGGTTTTCATTGTGTTAAAATGCTTCTTCACTACCACAATGAATGTATTTCTACCGACAACTTCATAATAGATCTCTTTATTTTGCAACACTGGAAAAAGTGATCTTGCATTTTAGGCCCCTTCTTCCAAATAACATTTTATTGTATATAATGCAAGTCAACTTCATATTTGTTCAATGCGTAGGATTTGATCTTAAATCCTTGACATATTATATTCTAACTCAAAGACGGTTATTTCATATCTTGAGCTTCCCCTCTACTTTTGGTTAAAAGACATTTATGGAAGTGTAAGAAACTTGAGAGAGAGGGAGAGGGGCTCATGGGCTTAGTTGGTAAAAAAAGCGCAAAAGCATTTCTATATTTCCATTCCAAATCCCATATTTGAATGCTACCTTGTATTAGTGATAATGTTTGTCATTGTGTATCATGGTTGAGTGCAATTTATCGTAACCTTGTATTGGTTGAATGCTACTATAACAAGTCTAATTCATCTTACAAAAAAATGTGCATGGTATAAGCATTGCAAAATACAATAAGCAAATTCAACGGATACCAAAGTTGCAAGCTAAAATATTTATATTTGTACTTGTCTTGAGTTGTTTTTTGTTTTGAAAAGGTTCAATTGAATTTGTTTTATAAAATTTAATTGGCAATTTTTATTTGTTATCGGTGTTAAATTTTGCATTTATTTTAATTGCTTTTTTAAAATTACAAATTAGGATATATTATCTTTTTTAAATACTATGAAGTAAAATCTTCTCGCGCATC